>JAPWIX010000005.1:1027500-1235000 GCA_028751805.1 Podosphaera xanthii
GCTTGTTTGTGCGCATTCCGGAGGGAGATCAAATACGAGATCTTTCTGCCTACTCCATTCAAACCCATCTCAAAGCCAAGCTGGGGTCTGACAGCCAACTGCTCGCAAATGTGCAGCCTACAAAAATCGGGTTTGCTCTATGCCCAAAAGATGGGGACACGAACACGCTTAAGGAAAAAATTGCTTCAGTCAGTTTCTTTGGCGATGCACCAATTGAAAACTCGACACCATGGACGTCATATAGAATCAAGCATGTTCTTCGGTCCTATGGTTCACTAAATCAAATCGACGAAGAGTGGAAATACTGCTTTCAGCCTGTTACGGCCGCAGCAATGCATGAGGCTCTTACCGCCGCAGCTGGAGTGGCTCCAATGGCCATCGTTGCATCGCGAGATAACGAGGCAAATCCGACGTCCTCTGAAACAACCTGGATCGCCCGCTTCCTCGAAGCACACCAGCGCTTGCCTCGCACCCTTTTCTTGTTTGGCTGCCGCACACAGTCTAAAATCCTCCCCCGCCGCCGCATAACAGTACAATGTACTCGATGCTGGCTCTGGCACAATGCTCGCTCCTGCGCGTCTAACCCTAGATGCCGCCTATGTGGATCTTCTAGCCATTTGGAGGACAAGCATGGAAATCTCTGTGCAGCTACCGGAGCGCACTCCTGTCCAAACCGCTGCATCCATTGCCACGGGCCACACCCCGCAGATGACAAAAATTGTGAGCTTAGGCCCAAGACCTCAGGCACACCAAAGACAAAGGCACAAGTAAGCGAAATCCGCCGAATTAATGCAGCGGCTCGCATGAGGAAACAAGCAGAAGCAGGATGCGTTAAGCGCACTACCTCTTCCTCTCAAACAGCAGACTGCCGCAGGGCACTAATGACGCAACCAGCACAAGATTCAACTGCGTCACACAATCCCTACGGAGCTCTCGCCGTAGAGGTGCCGAGCGATGCCCACATCCACTCCTTATGACCAACACAAGCAAAAGGACTCCAAATAAGCCATTAAAAATCTTTTCGGCAAATGTTGGCAGAGGCGCGGAAGCACACGAAATTGCCCTAAACGAAGCACACTCAATTTCCGCGGATGTCATCTTGATCCAGGAGCCTTACATTTTTAAAGATCGCACCAGGCGGATCACTAAACGACATCCCTCTTATATCATCTTCTCGCCCATCAACGACTGGACAGATAACCGCCCACGGGTGATGTCATACATTCGGAAAGGCGCCTGTCTCCACTCAGAACAGGGCCACACTGCTCAATCTAGCGACCTACTCTTACTCAAGCTCACCATACCCTCCGGAAAGACGCTGCATATCTTAAACATTTACAACGCACCTCCAGGCTCCAGTGGTGGCGGCGCTCTACAAACCCTTTACTCTCTCTCTCCCTCCCCCTTCATGGAAATCTTTTGCTTTTGGGCGACCTGAATCTACATCACACAAGATGGCAACCATCTTGGCCCCGGGGCCCATCCCAGGGCGCGGAAAAATTCGTGGACTGGGTAGAGGGTAATGACCTCTCTCTTCTCTCTCCCATAGACGAGGCTACACACGCACGCGGCAATGTTCTAGACCTAGTCTTTGGGTCCCCCGCTCTGATCACCAAGACGCAATGTGTCATAGCACACCACTTGGACACTACGTCAGACCACGCTACACTGCTCACCACCGTAGATTGGACGGAGGACACCGTTCCTCTCCAAAGGCTCAGATTAGATACTCTGGACCCCGCTCTCTTCAACCGCTTGCTGACTACTACGATTAAAAACGTTGCCACGATTCCTCGGGCCCCAAACTCGGTCGATCTAGACGGACTCGCACTAGATCTTACAGACGCAATTCGGGCGGCTTACTCTGGATCGGCTCGCCGTTCTCTTGGCCGCAGGAAAGGCAACCCATGGTGGGACAACTCCTGCAAGCTCGCCCGCCAGAGATACAGGACACTCATAAGGAACCCACTACCTGACGAAGAATTTTCAGAGGCAAGGAAAGTATATCGGAGGGCCATCAAGAAAGCGAAGAATGAATTCTATTTGAAAAAGGTCGGGAATACTAACACAGCTAAGGACATCTTTGGCATGACTAAATGGCACAAAACTACGGGCTCTTTTCGCTCACCGCCGCTCAAAAACCCTAGATCTCCAGAAAAGCCTCTAGCAACAAGCGTGGCCGAGAAGAGAGCAGTACTTGCAGACAACCTACTGACTAACCTCGCTCAAGTAGATGATATACCCCTGGATGCTCCCACAGCTCCATCACGCGCGATACCCTTTCCTCCGCTAACTCGCCAAGAAGTTAGGGACTCAGTACTCAGAGCCGGCAATACTGCTCCCGGAATTGATAAGATCCCGACCGCTATCCTCCGACATGCTTGGCCTCTAGTCGCGGAGCATGTGTACTCTCTGTTCAGCGGCTGTGTTTCTCTAGGTTATCACCCGAAGTGCTTCCGCCAGGCTACCGTAATCATGTGTCAAAAGCCAAACAAATCTGACCTATCATGCCCTCGGTCATACCGCCCAATTGCTCTACTCTCTGTTCTAGGGAAGGGCTTAGAACGTGCATTGGCTAAACGCATGGCATGGATTGCAGTCCGACACAAGGTCCTCGCCAGCCAACAATTCGGGGCTCTTCCAGGCAGATCCGCAGTAGACCTAACGACCTGCCTCACACACGACGTGGAAAGAGCTCTGAATGAAGGGTATACTGCCAGCATGCTTACACTAGACGTAAGAGGTGCTTTTGACGCTGTGCTCCCAGGCAGACTGGTGAGACAGATGAGAGAACAAGGCTGGCCTGATGACCTAGACAAATGGGTAGGATCCTTTGCTTCGGGTAGATCCGTGCAAATCAAGTTGGATGGCAAAACTGGCCCTCCACAACAGATTAACTGCGGCCTTTCTCAGGGCTCCCCAATCTCCCCAATTCTGTTTATGCTCTACATGGCTCCACTTTTTAAGATAGGCAGCATATCTCGCAGATTTGGATACGCTGACAACGTAGCAATACTGGAGACCCGAAAGTCGCTTCAAGAGAACTGTCTCTCGCTTACGGAAGCGCTGAAGGAAGCCTTAACGTGGGGTCAGGAGGAGGGTATTATTTTTGACCCCAATAAAACAGAACTCCAACACTTCTCGCGCCGTCGTGCAGACAAAGATCCCGGCTCCACACCACGTATCACCTACAGGGAATTCTCAATTTCCGAAGATACCACTCGCCCATACACAAGATGGCTAGGTGTCTATTTTGACAAGAAACTATCTTTCAAATGGCACGTCAACATTCTCTCCAGTAAGGCTATGAAGGTAGCGAACGCCCTCCGAAGTTTAGGAAATACAACCCGCGGGGCGACACCGAATCTGCTCCGCCAAGCGGTAACCGCCTGCGTAATGCATATCGCATACTACGGCGCTGAAACCTGGTGGCCTGGACGACATAGATCAACTCCACAAAAAGCCACAGTCTCAAACCGAGTGGAAGGGCATATATCCTTACTGAGCCGAGTTGCCCTTACCAGCGCTAGAGCAATCCTCCCGGTCTACCGAACGACGCCAACTCCTGCCCTATTTCGCGAATCTGGACTCCTCCCCCCTGAAATCCACCTGGGAGCAAGACTACGGCAGGCTGCTCTACGTATCCACCGTCTAGATCGCCGACACCCCCTGCGTCGCCGGGCAGAATGGGTTCTTCAACACTGTAGGCAAATCTCTCGATTCTTCTATAGAATCCTCAGCCTCCCTGAAGTAGAGTTCATAGATCCCCTTGTTCTCCCTCCATGGCATAATCAAGAAGGTTGGCATGCTAGCATTAAGCGAGTCTCTAGGTCTCCCTTCCGAGGCTTCGGGGAAATCCCATTCCAAGACATTGTCGTTTATTCAGACGGCAGTCAATTAGAGACAGATTCTGGTCCCCAAGTAGGAGCCGGTATAGTTGCAATGCAAGCGGACCGGGTCATTCTCAGAAGATCTATCCCTCTCAGCCCTATGCTGGAAATCTTTGACGCTGAAGCCAGCGCCGCTCTACAAGCTCTTAACCTTATCTTGTCACTCCCATCGACAAGGTTCGCTAATAATCTCTGGGTCCTTACAGACAACTTGGAAGTAGCCCGCCGCCTCCTTTCATCTCCTGTCTGCTCCTCGCAAGAGCTCTTTGTAGATTTCACCAACAAGGCCGCCGCTTGGCCTCAACGGGTTCGTCTTCCTCACACTGTTCCGGGTAAAATCGAAGTTAGATGAATCCCCAGTCATGCTGGCATCCGTGGAAATCATCTAGCAGATCAGGCCGCGAAAGAAGCGACAACAATGACGTCCCCCCTCCTGCCTCTCTATCTCTAGCCGCTGCGAAGCAATGGGCCAAAGAGAAAATTTCCACCGACATTAGGAAATACTGGGAACAAAGCGCGCCCCAGTCATACCGGGATCTCGAAATTGGGATGTCTGAAAGCTGGCCTGGAGAATTAAAGCTACCCAGAGCCTTAGTCTCGCATTTACGCCGCCCGCACAGGGCATGGTGACTTTGCCTTGTATCATAAACGGTTTAATCATGAAGACTCGCACAACGTCTGCAGTTGTGGTGACCGAAAATCCCCAAGCCATGTATTACAATGAAGGCTGCTGCCCCAGAGGCTTCCGAAGATCCCCAGGATATTTGAAAGCAAAGCTTCCTACTTCTTTGGCTCGACGCAAGGCGCGAAGAATTTTGCCAACTGGCTGGAAGCCACAAATTATTTCACTGAAATCTGCCCCAGAAGCCCACCCTCAGTGGACACGTACACTCTTATCTAAAAAAAAAAAAAAAAAAAGGCGTCTCGGAGTTCAACTGTTTAGGTCCATGGTTATTGAGCAGCAGATAACCAACATTACTTTCTATAAATCATTTAAATTGTCGTTGGAATTTATTGTTTTGCCTTCTTGTTTAAACATAGGGCAAATCTCTCCAGAAAACCGGGTTCCACTTCTGATGTTTGGGAAGCTGGGCGCCTCAGCCACTAGGGCAGTAAGCCCTAGCGTCCTTTACCTTCGGGTGTATATAGCGCGAAAGGGCTCAGGCCTGAGCTTGATAGACGAAAAATAATACAAACAAACAAACAAAACAAATCACACCACTTCTCTCGCGGTAATACTGTTTTCGTAGGATGACGAAAACATGCTCAGATAACCACAGGTTTTTCTCGCTTTTCCCTGTGGTGGGTATTCACGGAAGGGGGTACATGTCGTAAGGCGTTATTCTCATAGTGGTATCTGCAAATGAAATCTGAGTATGAGTGTTCCAAACGTCAGAGTCATTCTGCGTCACATACATATCTTCCGTAATCATTCGCGTCATAGCCTCGGGCTGCATACGCTAAAATGATTTAAAAAAAATACGACCCTTATCAGTCCGCCCCTGTATTCGTGAACACCTTAAATCTTCATTAGACGAGTAGAGTGATTTCGATTTACCAGACCTGTCGCTGAGTTCGGATGGTGCAATGGTACGCTATTCAGGCTGCTCTTCCAAGTACAGAGGCACAGCGGTTGAGTGTTGTTTCAGCACGAACAGGAGGGTCTGCGTTAAACCCAAGAGAGCAGCATCACGTCGTTGCAGGTAACACGCGCTAATATTGCCTTTATTAACAGTGTTACCACCCTAAAGCTTGTTAGTTTGCATAAACGACAGGCATTAAAGTGAGTTTTCTTGAAAATCTTTTGCTTATTAGGAAACAATCATACCACTTCGCCAGGACATCCTGAAAGTACTTTACCGCATTCGGGTCAATATACCTTGCAAAAGCTCTATCAATTGGAGTTTTTTCTTGAATATTTTCCCATTATTTCTTACCTACAACAAAACAGAGCTACCGTATGTTTGAAAAGAGGATGAAGCTAATCATAAAAAAAACCACATCAATACAAAGTAAGACTTCCTCCTGCTTCTACAACAGCCTGAAACCTTGTAGGAATGCTGACGACAAGTCCACTGAATTTGTCAGATAAAATTGAGTCCCAGACTTCTCTTGTGGCTCTTTTGAGCGTCTATAGAGGCGTTTGCCTTCCATTCTCAAACTTCGGATATCGAGCTTGGATGTAATCCTTCATCAATTTTCATACAAGCTCAACTGGGTATAAGTCGGGAGAGAAGGGAGGTCACACGATGGGTTCTTGTTATAGGTTGATGGGAATGTGGAGTAGTTGGCGACTTGTCTAATGATGGTGCTGTCCTTCGATGGAATAGTCAAGAGTGTGAATGAATGGTAATTACGATGTAAATGGTTATAATGAATGCGTATAGTGGATGGAATATCGCCTTGATGGTCACGATGGAGACTATTATTCTTGCTGCTATGACTATGGCAGTATCTATATACATTTTCTTTCCAATATCAATATTTGATGCCAACTATGAAACTAAAATGCGAGTTCTATTATTGTATAAAGAAGATGTTATACATGACTCATTAGTTTCAGAAACTCTGTCACTTGACACATTATCCAGTAGCTTCAAACCCTAGATTTCCATGAGTCATAACTGAGTCAGCACAACAGTTCTACCCCAGCTTGGAGTAAAGCTTCCATAGTACTCCGTGTAGAATGGCAGGGAGCGCTATCTTGCATCAGTAAAAGGCATGGAGCAGCTTCTCATGCCGTTATCGTTTTAAGTAAAATCTACTGATAGAAGATCTCCGAGCTCAATTTCCCCCAACATTTTTTCCAAATTAAAAAACTTCTTTTTTGGTTCCCATAGAAAGATCTCCAAAACATCCAGTCGTTTCTTCGAACAAATTTGGTTGATAAGTATATCTCATCAAACTCTTCACTATTCTAGACTCCTTTTGTGGAAAACCTAAATTATCAATAAGTGAAATGAGATTTGTGGTCACCAACAGCCGTGTGGGCTGACCGCCAGTAGTCCAAGATTCGTCGTTCTATAAGACTTGATTGCACTGCCCAATGGTTCAACTCGAATAAAACTGAGCGAAAAGTCACTGTCGCCTTTTATTTCTTCGCTAAGCGGAAGTTTACTCTGGGAAAAACAACGCTTCTATCCCCTTCTTTCGAGAGCTTTCCGAATAGCTTTCTCACCGAAATTCCAGTGGGAAAAATGCACCGTTGCAAGTCCAAAGTAGGTCATAAATAGACCGACTCGTAAACTGCAGACAAATTGTTTAAGCTCATCACCTAGAGCCTTACTCAGGACTGGAGGTCGACCGGAACTTCTAGCTTCTGAAAGGTCACCACTTTCGCATGCGCACTGGAATTTTCTCTGACTTAGCCCCAATTCATGAACACGTTATGATATGAAAGCCTGTGCCTTCGAAGTGTCTGGATTGCCTGATGTTGATCTCGATTAAGATTCTGGCGACAAGGCCTCTTCGAAGACCAAAGGGTGTAGGAATTCATTTTGATCGTTGAATGGAAAGCTCTGATTTAGAGTAAGATACAGGAAATATGGCGCTCGGAAGTTCGTGGCTGCAAAATTTGAAAGTTTAAATTTGATTTTGATTTTGAGAATGTAAAGGCAAGTTTGGGCAACGACTTGTAGATGCGCAACCGGGAATGTTACACATAAAGTACTAAAATGGTAAACATACGGTGCTAAATAATCAAACGTAAGGTACCTTACAGATGATAATCAGATCTACATTGATCAGCAACAATTTTTTGTTTTTTTTTTAAATTCATTCTTGTGTATGAAGCAGATAAAATTATGAAGGTAAATAGTTATAAAAACTTCGACCTCACTGGCCACTTGAACAACGACAATGATCCTCCAGACTATAATGAATAAAGTAATAATGTATGATACAAAGAACCTCTAGTTCTCAATGCCCGTTCTCCAGGTGTTTCCTCTCCTTTATATACTTCTTGGTAAAATGGATTTATTGTTGGTTGAGTTGTGCCAAGTTACAAAGGTGGAGTTTGGCAAACGGAGGTAGGCATACAAACTGGGAAAAGCAGGACTGGGCGAACAGAACAAGATAGTAGGTTGATTTAGACAAACAGAGTTCAGTAAGCGGAGTTTGCATTGTGCTCGGTCATTGCGCTAGGCTAGTTTTTGGGTAATTAGAAATGGTTTTTATTGAATAATATTATTGGAAATAGTTGTTTTATTCTTGTCTCTATCAGAGTTCTATATCTACTAACCTGCTCTGTTATTCTACAATCGCATATTGTGAGCATATACTAATCTCAGATGTAACACTACTTGAAACATTATTTGATCAGCGCTCGTGATACCCGAGTACATACTTCAAACTGATAGCGCATAAAGATATGAGACAATATCACTAGACTGAAGTCCGATGTACTAACAACTTCCAAAACATCTAATGTCGTATTTACAACAGTTTTAAAATGTATCGATAGATCTAGTGGGGAGTGTTACTCAATCTAACAGTTCATAATCCAATACTTTACCATTTCTCTCTTCCAAATAAGACGCCTGAAAGAATCATAAACTAATAAATCTCCTGTGTAGACCTAACCGCCTCCATTCATCTAGTCTGTCACTATAATCCCATTAATCCGCTCCATGCGGCCACTCGTGACACATTCCATATCAGATCACCCGCTTAAATCTGCTCATACTAACTACTCTCCTTACTCTCATCCTGATACCATCATACCATAAACTTCATTCTCTATGAAACGTCAAAGGATAGGGAGAGAGCTTCACAAGAAATCACTCCCCGAACTCATGTAGTCTCGTGGACGGTTGTAACTTGTCACGGTTTGGCTATACAAGCGTAAGGCAATTGCTATAGACTATGGTAGTCTACAGTAAATCTTTGGAGAGTAAACTCCAGTAATTACAAGGCCAAACATTCCATACTCTGTAACACTTCTGCCTGAGGCAAATACTACAAAATATACGTTCATTACCTAACCAATATCACATGATCAGATTCCCAAGGTGCCCCTTTGCATAAGCCTAAGACTGCGCTACCAAGCATAGTCTACATGTCATATTAAGGCTTGCCAGCCGTCACATAACTTCAACCAAACTTCTTGCTTCAACCTCACATCTAAGCGATCTTAGGAGTTTCAAAATACCTCGATTAACCTGGTCGCTTTTCTGCAGCCGCTAGGCTATGACACTAGTACGGTACACGGAGCGATGACTCAATTTGACATGAGGGGCACTCACGCCCGAATCTCATTTGAAGACATGACTCGAAGTCAGATGCCCTACAGCCCTTTTAACCCTCAACCATTTGTATCGGCCGCAGAAACGCATTTCAGCCACCCACGACTATCCAGCGTGCCTTCTTCATCGTCACATACATGACTAGGCGAAAAATGTGGAAAGAGTCTAGCCAGATTCGAACCGGCTTTCTCCTGTCTCAAGTGAGGCATGTGCCTTGGCTACCCAGACTCTACTTAGGAGAACGGCCCGGATGATATACTACACCACCATCCGACCCATTAGCAACGGTTGCTATCTGGGAGGGCTAGCAGCCGATCCTCGGCCCCTTTTGTGTCTGTATCAATTTATGTACATAGACAATCTCCAACAATTTCCACACATACCCAGAATACGCTTAACGTCAAACTCACATCCACATTCGAACAATACCACAATCTACAATTATGTCCACCAATTCTAAGAACTCAGCTTCTATTTCAGCTGAAATTAACAATTTACTTCAACACATTGAGCTCGAAGCGCTCCATGACTGTTACGGTTCGACCGTGTAGTGGCTTAGGCGAGTACCTAAGCGAGACTAATGTCGGTGACATATATATTTTTAGCGAATGACGTAAGGGGAGATGACGTTTGTTAGGGAATGGCATAACTTCTCAAATGATAGGTGTCGATAAACCTGTTATCGTAAAACGTTCTCAAAAAAATGATTCTTCTTTCTATCAAAGTTCTACGATTATCCCTATTTATCTGTGTTCGCCAACCATTACATAAGCGAACAAAACGAAGGTGAGAACATGTAGAAACCAACACTGGCAAATTCTTTTCAATCAACAATCATTCATGTTTGATTCATCATCTCTTTCAACCCATGCCTCTTTTTCCAGGTTGTAGCGATTACTTCTAATCATTTCCTCAAGTGCTCGATTGCTATTACTTTTAGTCATAGAGTCCGATGGATTTGATGAACCTTTGATCCAAACAATCTCCGCAATTTCCCTAAGCTCATAGGCTTCACGAATAGACGAAAGATCTATCATTAATCTCTTCTCTTTCGTAGTTCCAAGTTTAACTAGACATTCATAGAGGGACAGACTGTCTGTGCATAAGGTTAAAGGCACAGATTTCTTGGTGATAGCGTCGATTGTGTATTTGAGAACACAAGCTGCGTCAAATGCATGTACCATCGCATATAACTCAGACGCTAGAACGCTGCGCGTAACTCTTTTGCATTTTGTGGAGGACCATTGTATTAAATTACAGCGGTGATTGTCTGCCAAAATGATTACGTACCCGATTTGACTGGAGAAGTCCGTATTATTGGCAAATGAGCCGTCACTGAACGCAATGAGACGAAGTTTAGATTGATCTAATTTGATAAAGTTTAGTCCGAATTTTTGGCCGTACGATTTTTGCCACATTAGTCTTTTGTTTAACTTCTTCATCTGGTCAGAGGTGGGTTGCGTTGTTTGTGCCGCCTGAGAAAGATCTAAAGTTGCCTGAGGTTGACATACAGTGGCAACATAGGCACCGCGAGCGCGTTGAGCGATGTACTCCTCTTTATTACTGACAGTTGATAAATTTTCGCAATGTGGTGCTTGGGTGACAGACAACAGTGCAGAGTCACTGGAGAGGGAGAGTTTCGCGCCGTTGAATGTTATTGAGCTTCCTGGTGCAAGTTGCTCTACGTCCTTAGCCTGAATCCGGGCAGCATCGATAGCTTCTTGTTCTTTCTGCTTAAATTCATCATCGCAGGCGAACAATGTATCGTCAGTTTGTAGCGCAACAATTGCGGAGTCATTGAACAGGAGACAGGCATCACTGGAAGATTGTTGGAGGTTTAACTGTGACCTATGGTGTTCATGATAAGTCTTGAACCAGTGATTTCCTGCTTCAGGAATGCCGTACAAAGGTCTTAAGACCTTGAGGACCACGTTCTGTGAGAGGTTAAGCTCTGTAGGTGGTTTGACGAAAATCTTCCGAGATAAAAGCGTTTTTGACTGCGTATAAGCTTGACTGATGTCACGGCAGTAAATTGAGTGACCACGCATCAAGGCGACTGAGAACAATAGGCGTTGTGAAGCGCGTTGTATTGTTGGCGATTGTGTGAGAACCGAGTACTTTTCTTCATCATTGTATGCCTGAACTACTAAGCGGGACTTTTTGAATGCTTGAGGAGTCCCTTGTAATTTGATAGTATCAACAAAACGGCTTTTGAAAATACGCGTGCTTTTGGGAATTTGGGAGGAATCTACCATTTCGAAGACGCCCCGGGAGAGAAGTCCATCGAGTTCCTTTTGACGAGATGCGGTGAAGTCAGTTGGCATTGTTGTGTTCATCACAAAAACTGACAAGTTTGGGGTATCATCGCGAAAACGTGCGGGTTGTCGTCTCTGGCGTTGCGGGCGTGGTGTTTTGTTGTGTTGACTGGTGATTGGAGTAGAAGAATCAGTAGCGACAGGGTTAGTGGGAGGGTCATTGTCTCTGTCATCTCCGCTTTCGCTGGGGTTATTGTCTGAGGTGTAACTCTTAATGCATGTTGAGCGAAATTGAGTTGGACCTGAGGGAAGCTGGACTGTGACTGTTTCGTTAAAAGTTGAAATAAGCTTATATGGGCCTTCCCATTTTTTGCGATGGGTTCGCCAAACTAGAACATCCGAACCGATTGGAATTGCTTTTGAAGATGGGCCGTTTCGTGTGTTGATTGCTTCTTGAATTTGCCGTTTTGCACGTAGCTTTGATACTTCGGCCATTGCTCTATTTATTGCTTTTGCACGATGCATAATGTCCGGTGTGGGTACATTTTCCTTAACAATACGAGGGAAGGCGCCGAAAACAAGAAGGGTTGGAACAATACCGTCGGGACCGGCTGTATCATTTATTGCCTTGACGGCCATCTGTAAAATTAAAGAGCGAGTTTGTTGCGTTGTCTGTTGGTTCGGTGATAAATCTTCGCGGATTACCTCGTATGCCCTCCGGAGTGGCTTGTGGTATCTTTCGACGATACCCATGGATTGTGCGGCTTCGATTGGGACTTCATTTGTTTCAATACCAAGCGACTTATTGTATTGTTGAAAGTCAACTGAAGTGAAGTTTGTTCCTGCATCATGATTTATGATGGCTGGAGGTCCAAGATAGGTATCAATCCAGCAAATTCGAAGAGCCTCCCATAGGGCCGAGGCAGTCATGTTTGGCAGGAAACGTGCCGCTTGAAACCGGGTAGCCTCATCAATAACATGAAGTACCGGAGCGCCATCGATATAGAGAACATCAGCGAATATTGATTGGTTAAAATCTACATTATCAGTGTCCCTGAGTGTGAATTTAAAACGCAGAGGGGCGGGACCGTAACGTTGACATTTCTGACAGTGCTCCGTAATCTTATTAAGGATGTGGCGGTGGTTTTCATCTATGTGGCCAGCCCTATTTAACATGTTAACGAGTCGCTGTACGGAGGGATGGCCGAAGCGTCTGTGAAGAACGCGGAGTTCTGTTTCTGTTAAAAATGAGGTTGTGGCTGTCATTGGTCCCCACTGTAGAAATGCGTGACCAAATTTTCGAACTACAGGAATTGAAATACGCTTTTCGTCCTTCTGAAGACAAATCATATCAGTGAGATTGTCAAAGTATGCTTTCTTCTCATCTAGGTCGCGGAGGGAGAGTAAGAATGGTGTATTTGTTTCAATAATATGAAAAGTGCAGGGTCCGATAGGTGTAATGATAGATATCGAACCGATAGATGGTGCGTCACCGATGCCGAATTTTACATTAATTGTACGAGACTTGTCAAGTGGATGAGGTCCGAAGAGAGATTCGAATGCCTTATACTGACTGAAGCCAGCCGTAGATTGACCAGCAGCTCCTGTGTCTATCAAGATGCCGTGAAACACATCCTGGCCGTATCGATGGCGAATAAGATAGGTTTCATCTTCAATTTTAACGTCCTCCAGAGGTACTGAAGAAGTAAGGGCGTGTGCGGTTGATTGGTTTGCAAGTAGTTGCTGCAATGGATATTCTTCTTCTGAGGCTAGGAGAAAGTGCTCGCTTTCGTGAGCCTCATCAATGGTCATTACTGCAAGCTGCTCAACAAATTCATCATCATAATCTTGCGCTTCCAATTCATTTACAAAGGCGTCAAACCTTACATCAAATTCAGTATCAGTCATGTACGCCGAGTTTCGGCGATGATAAGCATCTTTAAGGCGTTTGCGAGCCTGCTGACGTTCTTCTTCGGTGTGATGAGTCGACCAGCAATTCTCTTTTCGGCACACGTAGCAAGCACGGCGAGTCCGGTTAAAGTTTCCTCTTTGGTTTTCTGGGTATCTTTTCTGATGATTTGCTTGAGTTATCTTTCGTCCCTTGTGAGAGCCACCTAGAAATCGTCGATCCGTGTAAAAACAATCTTCTTGTTCAAGGGCAGATTCGAAATACTGTTGATATTGCGGGTGATTTGCTAAGTTGAGTGAAGCCTTCCAGGTCGAGATATTCGCCTTAGCGCGATTGATAAAGTCAATTGAAGTATCTCCGATTGGTGTTGTCGAGCAGGCGATACATGTCGCTGGGTGACCCTTGCAGGAGTCCATCAGTTTACCGTAAAAGATATCTTCAGAGCTATAAGATGCGGGAAGCCCCTGTTGTAAGTGACGCAGACGCTGTAAAAGGACAGTTAGGGCTTTATCCACATTCTTTTGCGTTTCTGGTTGTTCGGCAAGAATTGAAAAAAGTGACGTTTTGTTCCACTGATTGCGAAGCATGCTCTCACGCTCCTTGCCTTCAAAGAATTGTTTCATATCGCTCACGATCGTAGAAATTGGTGGGATAACCGATTTATTTTGATTGACAATGGTTTGATAATGCTGTAAGGCAGCACCTTCGAGCATTATATGGAAAGCTTCATGTTGTCGTGTGGCTGGTAACCCTACAGTATTACAGCACTCAATGAATGCCGCAAATTTATCATCAAAAAACTCATCCGGCGATCCTCCATATTTCTGACCGTCTTTACATATCTTGCTCAGGTTGATCAAGGCTGCGGTCTTTTTATCTTCTTCTGAGCGCTGGTATGGTTGTTGCGAAGTGAGCTGTGCTGGAGGCTGAGATTGTGGGTTCGGAAGGAGTTGCTGACTTCTAAACTGAGGCAAAACTTCAATCTGTTCTCCGCTAGGTAATGGCGCGTACTGAGAAGTGCAGGTCTTGGTTAAAGCGGGCGCTATCTTTATTCCGCCCCGTTTTTCGACAAAAACGTCGTGAGACCGTAGGTAATCGCGGAGTGGCTTAAGGTTTGATACTTTGCGGAATATAGTCTCATTAAAACTTTGAAAGTCATGCGCAAAGTATTCGTGGAGCAAAGATGCAGCCAATTTATCATCGTCGTATTCACTCATTTGTTCGGAGATGTATTCTGAGATTTGCTGAGCAGAGGTTTTGTTCGTCTCTTCAATAGTCCATGGAACAAAGTCCGCTGCGTCTTGATTGTTGGACATCTTGATGTGCGATCTTATGAAAGGTTTGGCGGATAATCTATTCTATCGAAAGGACGCGATTGTCTGCTATACTGCTAACAAGAGGATCTAGCTTGTGTGACAAAGGAAAGATTACTCTAACCTGCGGTTCTGATCTGTTTCGAAACTGATCAGTGTCAATAAACCTGTTATCGTAAAACGTTTTCAAAAAAATGATTCTTCTTTCTATCAAAGTTCTACGATTATCCCTATTTATCTGTGTTCGCCAACCATTACATAAGCGAACAAAACGAAGGTGAGAACATGTAGAAACCAACAATAGGAAATGATGTCTGAGTCGGAATGAGATGAGATATAGTTAAAGCGATGCATGATAACAAGGGAAAGGGCGATGTTAGAAAGGAGTATAAGTGACCTTTAGTATCAGAGTTTTTTCTTTTCTTCCTCAGATAGTTCAATACATTGAATTCTGCTACAACTAACTTGGTTCCTTCACATTTTGAACTATCTCTCTTTTTTTACCTTTTACCAGTTATTGAGCACATTACGAGTTTTATTTCGTGGCTTAGGGTTTCTTCCAGAATCAAAAGTTCAAAGATTAGTGCATGCCAACGTTTGCGCCACCACTGACATCGAGTGATAACGGTAGCTCACAATACGAAAGATCTTTCCGGACAGCTGGGGAGATAACAGAGCTAGAATTTATAACTATGGCTAACAGCGGTGACGATAGAATAGAAACAGAAGGAGTGATGAATGGGAGAGCGAAGCCTGATGGAGCAGATGAATATGATGCAACAAAATTACGAACAGCAGATGAACCTCATGAAAGCAGAAATAATGTCAATAAAGGCACAGATGCTACAGACGCCACAGAAAAATACTTAGCCATCTACTCAGGGCCCTCCTCAAGTGAACGTCGAGTCAGAAAAAAAAAGGAAGCCCTTAAAATGGCCAGAAGCCTACACCCACGAGGACGCATCGAAATGGCCAGCCACATACGGAGTACTCTCGTACATATATGAGCGTGATGTGCAGAAAGATGGATTCTTGGATCCGTCTGATTTTTTCATGCAGCTCTTTAGTTGCGGTGTCGCTGGGTATGCAAAGGATCTGATCACAGGACAAGTAGAAGATATGATGAAAAATCAGAAGACGTGGGACGCATTGGGACTGCTAGAATCAATGAATGAGGTGTTTCGAGACCGAAATGCGGATAAGACCGCTTCGACACTTCTGCATGCTTGCAAGCAATTTTGAGACAAGCGCCTATCTTCGTTTTTACCTCGCTTCCAAAAATTGCTTGCTCGGAGTCCTAGCTCTTCAGTTGAGGATGTACATAAATTGCATCTTATCGAAAATGCGATCAACCAGTCGACTCAAAACTATCTTGTTGGGCGTAACCAGCCAGCCACATTTTCTGGTCTAATGGAGTTTCTATATATGCTAGGTGGACAGATAGAAAAAGTGGGCTTACTAAAAACAAGAACTTATATAGATGGAGAAACGGGCATTTTTGACGACGGAACGCGGGGAGTTGCAGGGGGTAAATTGCTTGGGCGTAATCAAGGGGTATCGACAAATCAAGCACCAGTCCTCAATCGTGAGAGAGATACAGAGGGGGACATCAAAATGACTGGTATAAACAGGATACGTGCGAGGTTGGTATCTCCAAAAGAAATTGAACAATGAAAAACAGAGGGGCTATGTTTAAGATGTGGTAACTTAGGGCACCGAATTGCCAAATGCCGCTTCTTACCGCCTGAACGTCCGGCTATGGTAGTTTCCATCGCCTCAATTGATGACAATAGAGAAAAGCGCTTGAATGAAGAAATAGACGACATGGAGTTAAAAGATTAGCTCTTGGACAAAGTCGTGTTCAAGAGCCAGAAATTAGAGTTAGTGGTGCGGCAATGAATTTAGATTCAATGAAAGATCAAAATGAAATCGAAAATATGAATGGTATGCCTTTTGTTATTGACACCTTAATTAACGGAATTTATCATGTGCCACTTTGATCGACAATGGATGCGAATGTTTAGCTGCCATCAATAATACTCTAGTACGCAAATTAAATCTCCCAAGAATAAAAATCTCCCCACGAAACCTAGCTGGAGGAACAAGTGGACATGGAGATACTATCAGTGAAATGACAAAGGTAGAATTAGATGTTGATGGATATTGGAAAACTTTATATGCCTATGTGATTCCTCGATTGTCGCATGAACTAATACTCGGCAAGCCCTGGATGGAGCAAGAAGATATCATTTACCATGCAAAAGAACATTTTATGGAAATTTGCTGTGACGGCTGTTCAGCCGATTGTAAACCTGTAGCCAACAATGGTTATCGCAGGCATGTACTATCATGCAGATCATGGGTACATAATGCAAGATCACTAATAATAGAGATTAGCGACTGCATTATTCAAGGGTCCTAGATTGTACAAGGGTCTATGATCAGGGCTACAGCATGACTAGGTAATCAGGGTTTGGCTTGAACTGACTGATACTAATTATAAGTTTGTATCCTTGATTTTCAATAATTACTCACGGGTGATGTTCGAAGCTGAACAATGGGAAGGAAACACAGAACTTGTATATAGAGGATTGTTCGGAACCTTAGTTGGCTTTTCTTCTTCATAGTGAATTATTAACAACCATTACTCATGTAAGTGCTCATTGCCTCTTATAGTTAATCTGTGACATTCGCGAAGCAATAATTGATAGAAAGCCTCTACGAGTATGGGAAAAAGGAATACAGAAAACGAATGATTTAAACATTGCAAGCCTCTCAGCAGGCGTATTCCTTGCAACTATTAGGAGAGCAAAAAGATTCAACGCAAAACCGATTCATTTGTTTGCTATCACATTAGCGGACATACAAAAAGCACTTGCACCGAAAAAAAAAAACCCCAACAGACCTTTCGAAGCTACAACCGCAGTATAAAGAATTTGTAAAATTGTTTAAGAAAGAACTAACCGATAAGCTCCCACCTCATCGGCCTGGTTGCGATCATCAGATAACCCTAGAGCCTGACAAAGAAGTACCGTGGGGTCCGTTGTACAGAATGTCCAGGGATGAGTTGCTTGTACTTAGAAAGACATTAACGGACCTTCTAGACAAGAATTATATCAGAGCCAGCAACTCTCCTGCAGGGGCACCAGTTCTTTTCGTTAGGAAGCCAGGAGGAGGTTTGCGTTTCTGTGTGGACTGCCGAGCTTTAAATTCGATATCAAGAGCAGATAGATACCCTTTACCATTAATTAAAGAGACACTTGCGAAGCTGAGCAAAGCTAAATGGTTTACAAAATTGGATGTTCGATCTGCATTCCATAAATTGCGGGTCAAGCAAGGTGATGAATGGAAAACCGCTTTCCGCACAAGATTTGGTCTTTTTGAGTGGTTGGTGATGCCTATTGGTCTGAATGGAGCTCCTGCCTCTTTTCAAAGATATATAAACGAGGCTCTCCGAGAGTATCTGGACATATTCTGCTCAGCTTATGTAGACGATGTCCTAGTTTTTACTGATGGAAACTTGGAGGAGCATGAACATCATGTCCGCCTTGTACTCGGAAAACTCCAGAAAGCTGGCCTGGGACTCGACATCGACAAATGTGAATTTAGTGCCAAAAGAACGAAATACATGGGATTTATTATTTCAGCTGAAGGTGAGATACCTTCGGTGAGAATGGACCCAGAAAAGGTGAGAGCTATTTCTGAATAGGAAGCACCGACGACAACAAAAGGCCTCCGCGGATTCTTAGGGTTTGCAAACTTTTATCGCGGGTTTATAGATGGTTATTCAAGGATTTGCGCTCCCTTGACATCTTTGACTGGAAAAGGCACTCCTTGGAGATGGGATGTGGAGCAGCAAGAAGCCTTTGAATGCCTAAAAGCAAAATTTATTGCAGAACCCGCCTTGGCGCAGTGGGATCCCGACAACGAAACAATGTTAGAAGCAGATAGCTCTGGATATGAAATTGGAGGTTGCTTGCTCCAGAAGCAAAAGGGAGAAGTTTGGAAGCCGGTGGCATATTATTTTCGGAAATTAACTTGGTCAGAGATGAATTACGAAATTCACGACAAAGAACTTCTGGCAGTAGTTGCATGTATGAAGGAATGGGACGCCGAACTGAGGGGACCGGCCAAATCTTTCACGATACTGAGTGATCACATGAACCTCAAGTACTTCCTGACGACTAAAAGATTAACCGAAAGATAGATTCGTTGGGCAGATTTTATGTCAAGGTTTAGGTATAGCCTCCAATATAGGAAAGGAGAAGAAAATGATCGACCAGATGCGCTCTCTCGCAGAGACCAGGATAAGCCAAAAGAAGGAGACGCGCGTATCCTATTTCGAGAACGAAGATTATTAACCCCTATTAACCTGAGTAAGATATTTATCAATGACCTACCATTAGCTGAGGGTTGAGAAGCATTTATCAACAAAGATCTACAGACACTCTGGGATCAAGCTCTCGAAAATGATCAGAGTTTCAAGATAATCGTGAAAGCTGTGCGGGACAATGAACGACAATGGCCTAAAGACCTCAGAGTACAGATAGAAGGATCAAAAGAGCTTAAACCACTAAAGGCGATGATTGCTGCTTCTTCCTTTGACAATTAAACTGGAATCCTTTACTATCAAGGGCGTACTTGGGTACCACAATTTGAGCCACTTACAACAGCAATAATACAAAACATTCACAACGCTGTTGTATCAGGACACCCAGGTAGGAACGCAACGCTAGCGCAGGTAGCACGAAGTTACTTCTGGCCAGATATCAGCAAGGCAGTTAAAAGATATTGCAAAAACTGCCATATCTGTGGACGGTCAACCATTTGGCGACACCAGAGACAGGGATTATTAAAGCCTCTGCCCATACCAGACCAATTTTACCAAGAACTATCGATTGAATTCATGACAGATCTTCCCGTTTCAAATGGAGCAACAAATATTATGGTAATAACAGATAGACTTCTCAAGTTAGTCACCTTGGAGGCAATGTAGAAAATGGACGCCGAATCTTGTGCAAAAAAGTTCTTGGATTGCCATTGGAGATTCCACGGATTCCCTAACGCTCTAACCAGTGATCGAGGCACTAATTGGACCAGCAAATTTTGGACGCACCTATGCAAATTAGTGGGAATTGAACAAAGATTAAGCACAGCATACCACCCACAAACAGACGGCGCTACAGAAAGAGCTAATCAGGAGGTCCAAACTTATTTGAGGGCCTACGTTGCTTACACGCAATATGACTGGGCAGACTGCTTGCCTGTAGCCCAATTGGCAATTAAAAATCGAGATTTGATATCTTTAGGAGGCATAAGTCCTTTTTTTGCAACTCATGGGTATCATGTGATCCCAATTCAATCTAATATTACTGAAGCTGCAGGTCCAATATCAACAGGAGAAGAAAGAGCCAAATCATTCGTCGAACATTTAGCCAATGTTACTACATTTATGCAAGCTGCTATGGCGGCTTTACAAGAAAGGTCAAAATACCAAGCCAATAAGAGAAGAAACCCAGCTCCAAGGTACGTTGTTGGAGATAAAGTGTGGCTCTTGTTGCGTAATATCAAACTAGATGGACAACCATCCAAAAAGTTAGGTTGGCAACACGCAAAATACCAATTCACGAAAGTTATATCGCCAGAGGTGGTAGAATTGAACATTAATGGGAAAATTTTCAATCGCTTTCATGTTGATTTGCTATTACCTGCCGATGAGAACCCATTGCCGTCTCAACAAATAGATGAAGAGCCACCGCCTGTCGCAAATATTGATAGAGAAGAAGAATCCTATGTTGATGAAGTAATCCAATGTAGGACTTGGCATGACGAGCGGCAAGCATTAGTCAAGTGGACAGGCAATCCGACACTAGAGTGGACTTCTCTTAAGAATTTGCGGGATAACATTGCGTTAGATCATTGGGAAGCAAAGTGGGGATCCGCGGAATCCAACAATGGTCCGAAGCCTAGGACGAGAAAAGAGAGAGTAGGGGGGTAATGTTACGGTTCGACCATGTAGTGGCTTAGGCAAGTACCTAAGCGAGATTAATGTCGGTGACATATATATTTTTAGCAAATGACGTAAGAGGAGATGACGTTTGTTAGGGAATGGCATAACTGTAGAAATATTGTATGCGCTATTGAGGAATATCTTAATGAGTGTTAGGCTTGGTGTTTCACTGTATATCAAGTTGGAACAATTTGGTGGCTGTAGAGAGGAGTAAAGTGGGAGTTGTTTATTACTCCCACCCCAAACTATAGCCCTAACTATGTACAAAATTATCTAATAAAACTAGTTGGTGATTGTGTGTCAATACAGACAAGCGTATAATATGACATACAACGGTCATAGCGCAGAATGATAACCAGAGTGGTAATGTCTCTACAAGTTACATTCTGTCGTGACTCCTTGTACTTGGATCTTGATTGTTTAGCTTGGGCTTGATCTTGGTGAACAATCTCTTGAAATAGTGAATACCTGGAACTCTGGGACAATGACGATAGCAGATAATGTCACGTAAGCTTTTGTAACAAATGACAAGTGTAGATGTGGATAACCTGACTTCTTGAATCCTGACTAGACTAGATGCATAGAATAAATACAAGACTGAAAGCTGGAGAGCTTTCAACTAGAAGGCCTAACCACTATTTATACATGAGTCCACCTAGTACATTCCCTAGTACTGGTTACTAGAGCCCCATCCCATCGAACGCCAGCGAATATTTTAGAACACCCAAAATACCGTTGATTGAAATAGAATTCCATAGAACTATGCAATGCCTGGAATTCAATCGTTGTTAATAACGATCAACAGGAAAAATCCAACAATAATAACAATATTGAGTAATTAGTGACAATTGGCAAAATAATTTATCAACGTCATTGAAGCCATTGATGAAGATCGACAAAATGCATGAAAACTCACGCCAATTAATTAAAGACAATATGTGAATAAAATTTATGCAAAGGAACTAAATGAATTCAAGCCGAAACGACTAGCTTCAGCAGGCCGTTCCGTGACACATTCCTTGCAGATCACACCAATTAGTAGAACTAATTTCAAAACCCCTTCTCAATTTGCACGGGTTATAGAAGTGCATAATTGGTTTAATCTAGGCCTTAGTAACGCCTTTGTACATATATCAGCAAGGTTTTCGACTGACGGAATATGTAGTACGGTTAAGTTCCCAAGTTCAATCTGCTCTCTGGTGAAATGATAAGCAATATCAATGTGCTTTGTTGCATCATTAAGTCTCGGATTATTTGCAAGCTCAATCACGGAGGTGTTGTCTGAAAACAAATCAGTACGTATATGTTCAGTAGTTGTCTGATGGAGACTCCCAACAATCCAGATGAATTGTTTGGTTGCAAGTGACAGCGCCATGTATTCAGCTTCACACGTAGAGTGAGCCACAGTTCGTTGCTTGCGAGATTTCCAAGAGAATGTACAACTACCAAGTTGGAACAGGTAACCAGAAAAACTTCGGCGTGTATCAAGACAATTTCCAAAAGATGCATCGCAATATCCATTTAGGACCAGGGGAAATCCGAACTCGTAAGTTAGCTTAAGGTCTCTTGTTCCCTTCAAGTATCTTAAGACTCGTTTTGCCACACCAATGTGAGAGACAGATGGATCCTGACTAAATTGAGAAAGATGGGCAATAGTATAAGCTAGGTCAGGTCGTGATCCCGTGACAACATACATTATAGATCCGATGATCCGTTGATACAGATTTGCATTTCCCCTCGACTCCCCGTCAACCACAGCTTTCAGCTGCTGATTTGGTTCCATGGGTGTAGAGACAGAGTTGCAATCAAGCATAGAAAATCGTGCTAAAATCCGGTCAATGTACGCAGTCTGAGAAAGGGTAATACCTGTGCTCAAGTACTCAATTTGAATACCCAGAAGCCAATGAAGCGTGCCCATGTCATTAACTTTGAACTCAGATTTGAGCAGGCCCACAACTTTATCTATAAGCTTCCCCTGATCGCCAAATAAAACGATATCGTCCACATATATTGCGACGATCAAGTTTCCTGATTTGTGCAGGAGGACGCAGGGATCAAATTTGGAAGAAACAAAACCATGAGGAAGAATGTATTCAATCAACCTAAAGTACCATTCTCGTGGTGATTGCTTCAATTCGTAGATACATCTGTTAAGACGTGCTACTTGGTTATCTATCCTGAACCCCTTAGGAAGTTCCATGTAAATTTCTTCATTAAGTGTACCGTATAGAAACGCTGTTTTAACGTCAAGTTGTCTGGGGGTCTATCTCCTACTGGAAGAGATAGCAAGGAGCAATCGTAGAGAATCTAGTTGTACAACTAGAGCAAAGGTTTCCTCGTAATCGAGACCCTGAACTTGGGTAAAACCTTTTGCAACATAGCGTGCCTTGAATCGTTCGACTTCTCCGAGAGCATTTCCTTTAACTTTGAACACCCATTTTCCATTGACAATCTTTTGTCCTTTCAGACGCGGTACAACATGCCACAAGTTGTTTTCTTTGAGTGATAAAATCTAATCCTCTAAAGCTCTCTCCCACTCAGACCAATAAATTGAGCGTTTTCCTTCATAAAAGCTTTTTGGTTCTGGTATCTCTAAAATGCTAACTAATGCACTGTCTTCCTTAGTAGTGTTGAATACGTCTGATGATTCAACCCGAGAGTTGGAAGTCTGAGCACGAGATCTTTTCCACCACTCCCCCGAAATCGTGTCAGAAAACACTCGAGGTCGTACTAAGCGGTTCGATCTGGTTTTAATAACATTTGGAGAAGGAGTTGGCTGAGCCCCCGATAGTTCATAAGAAGACATGTCGTTTCCAGAAGAAAAAATGGAATCTCGGCGGAGCGGAGCTCCAAGTATATATCCGAGGAACACGTGAGCTTGATTATCAGCCAATCATGAATTTTCCAGTTTTGAACTGGTCGTATTCAGAAAGATCACGTTCGACTTCGCACCGTTTACATAACTTGCTCATGTTTGTGGGTCGTGGGTCGAAGAGCTTGGTGCTGTGTGATGTTGAAGAAGGAGCTTTCGTTGCACAAATTGATGTTGAAGAAGAAGAAAGGGGTCGCTTACTAAGCGGACCCACCGGCCTTTTTGTTCCAGGGGTTCACAGCCAATCATTTTTAGAGTTCACTAGTTTCACGCTAAAAGTTCTGTAAGTAAGAAATCCTCGTTCCTCGGATAACAATAGACGGCTGAAGAATTGAACATGGGACAACGGCATGATTTGTGATAATTTCACTCGATTCAAGTTCTTGCTTGTCATTATCGCCAGGAATATAAGACGGTAGCAAACTTGAACGTGAAACAGTAGTTTGACTTGTATAGGTTTCAACTGGTTCAAACTCAGGTTCATCATTATCTAGAATATTAATCAATGACAAAAAGTTTGGACGTGAATCATCAGACTGATTTGAAATAATTCTACTTGTTGGTTCAGGCTCGTGCACGTCATTCTCCCTTAGAATATGAGACGGCTGAAAACTTGAACATGGAACAGCATGAGTTTTATGAATATCATCTACTGGATTGAACACCGATGACAGTGGGTTCCCATTTACAACTGTAGTTGCAATAGATGATTCACGAGAAACATTTTGCTGATGTGAAGAGGTTGCTACAGCTTTATCTTTACTAGGAGGGAACTTAACATCAGCAGAAGTCGTCACCCGCCCGTTAGAGGGTGTATAAATTCTGTAGTGGTGTTGCGCATCACCATATCCTACGAACAAGCCTGGTTCAGCTCTTGGGAGAAGTTTACTACCTGAAGGAAGCTTAGCCTTAGGTATGTGTAAAAAGCATTTTCCACCGAACGGCTTCAAGTGTTTTAATGTGGGTTTATAGCCATGAAAGGCTTCATAAGGTGTCTGACCACACACAGAACCATGAAATAAGCAATTTTTGGTATAAACAAATGTATGAACAGCTTCTGCCCACAACCACTTTTCAGCAATATTGGATAGCATAGCCCGAATACCCTCGCCTATGGAACTGTGACGGCTGATAAGCTGATATGTACCTGTAGCCTATGATGATTATCACAGGCGAACTGTGCATAGGATCAGCATAGGTGGGGCTCTATACAGCCCTATTCTCTTATGCAATCTTCCCCGCTAGCGATCGGCAGATGCATATATTTAGTTTAGCTCAGATGGAACATTCTCGAAGATTGATATCGTCTAACTATCTATTGTGGAAGTCGAGAGAATGTTCGGGAATAGGTAGCTAGAAGAACAGGTAGGAGGCAGGGGGTATAAGTGGTTGTTGTCAGACATAGTTGTTCGTTCCTCCTTTATAGATAAATATAAACTACTTTATAATATACAGTGCTTCTGCCTCAATATCCCGAACCGTGACAGGAACGATTCAATCGCTCAGTGATACCATTAGATTCAGGAGAATACGGTGGAGTCAAATCATGACGTATCCCCTTCTGAGTAAGGTAATTTGTAAGTTCTTTGTTAACATACTCGCCTCTATTATCAGTCCGCAATGCCTTCACTTTACATCCAGATTGCGTTTCAAGTTCTGCAATTGTATTCATTACAGCTTTAGTAGCTTCCGCTTTGCATGATAAGAACTTAACACAGGAGTACCGAGTAGCATCATCAACAAAACTGATGTAATAGAGCGCATTACCCAGGGAACGCATTGGGAAAGGACCACACAGGTCTGAATGCAAATATTCCCCTCTAGCACTTGCTCTAATACGAACTGCATGAGGTTTTTTTATGAGTGGACTTGGACAGTGCGCACGCCTCGCAGTGAAAATCTTTAGGACATACAGGGATTAACTTGGAATCCTGTATAACTATCTCTGTTTAAGAGACTGTTATGGGAGATAAGTGGCACAAAGCTTGATGCCAATATGTGTATGTCATACAGGCTATATCTTGACTAAATGGATCAGACTCCACAACAACAGGAAGAGATCCTTTAAAAATTGTTTCAAGACAGATTTGATCACCTTTGAGTAGACGCTTCACTTTACCATCATCACGTAGTTCATAGCCATTTAACCTTTCTCTGTTCCAAGATAAAAGAGAATGAGTCAACTTTGGTACGTACAGTACATCAGATAATACAAATTTAGAAATACAACCATTCGACATTTTACATCTCAGGTTCACCGTGCCCTTTCCTCTGACCTCCATGGGTTCCCCGGAACTTGTGTTGACAAGTCCGGAACATTTGCTGATGTTGATGAACCGGTCTAAAGAAGGACACATGTGAGCCGATGCATTTTTGTTTATATTTTCCTCTTAGTCTTTCACACTTATTCCAAGTGTGATCGTTGGCTTGCGAGGGAAAATGTTTCTTGCAATAATACAGCGTTTCTTCCTCGCTGCTTTCGACGGTTTTGTGACGACAGGGCGACTCAACTTGGCTAGAGTGACTAATGCTGTTTGAGGTTGCTTGGTGGAGTCAAGATTGTTAAACTTCTGTTTCACCATGGAATATGTTAAATCATCCTTGGTGGTCAAGTTGTCAACGAAATTTTTCAATTTCTTGCTAAAGAAACCCAGCAAGAAATCACGCTTTGTCGAGTCTCTGTCAAGGAAAACACCAAAATCTCTTCTGTATGGATCAGACGATGTTTCGGCAAGGCGGCGAAGTTTGTAATGTTCGGCCTCGAAATGTCTGACAAACGCTGACACTGACTGCGTGTCGTTGAACTCAGAGGCTAGTTGGGCAAAGGTACCTAATTGGTACACCAAAGAGTAGGTATTTTGCCTCTTATATTCACTTTTGAGATAGAGCCACATCAGGTGGGGACTTGTTTTCTCCGGCA
The DNA here is from genome assembly GCA_028751805.1 of Podosphaera xanthii. Lineage (NCBI taxonomy): Eukaryota > Fungi > Ascomycota > Leotiomycetes > Helotiales > Erysiphaceae > Podosphaera > Podosphaera xanthii. The sequence continues at coordinate 1,053,913 of JAPWIX010000005.1, forward strand.
TGCGTTGTCTAATGTGTGGACTCACAGTAGTGATGTACATCGAGACCGCAATACTGGACAAGATCCGATGGGCTCTACGTTCCGTTACTATAGCGTGCTCTACTGGCTGCAATCCTTCGACTACTAGCTCGTAGAGCCCCGTGCTATTCCATATAGCGATCATGTCCGCCTCCCACATGTCATAGCTTTCAGGCCCCTCAAGACAAACGATGTTTGTCATGGTTACACCACGATGCAGGTCCTCGCCAAGGACATCACGAAAAAATGACAACATCTCAAGTTCGTCTTTTGAGAGACCTTCTATGATGGGCTCTGTGACAGGAAAATCAACTAACTGGGGTGCAACATGACCTTCAGTCGAGTTAGGAACCTCAGAGTGAATGTTAGACATCTTTAAAATATTTTCCTGAATTGAATTGAAATTCAGTAGAAATATTGAAAGACGCAAGGCATTAGCAATTGTTCATCTTCTAAACAAGAATAGGTAAACACTAAGAGCACCGGACTTATTACCTGTAGAAATATTGTATGCGCTATTGAGGAATATCTTAATGAGTGTTAGGCTTGGTGTTTCACTGTATATCAAGTTGGAACAATTTGGTGGCTGTAGAGAGGAGTAAAGTGGGAGTTGTTTATTACTCCCACCCCAAACTATAGCCCTAACTATGTACAAAATTATCTAATAAAACTAGTTGGTGATTGTGTGTCAATACAGACAAGCGTATAATATGACATACAACGGTCATAGCGCAGAATGATAACCAGAGTGGTAATGTCTCTACAAGTTACATTCCTTGCAGATCACACCAATTAGTAGAACTAATTTCAACATATCCAACTGTGCACTCTTATTGATCCCGGATCAACAGCTTTTGCGACAATTAGCTAAAGGCACATTAATAAATTGAAATTAACAACTCAACCTCTGGCTCTGAGGGCTATTACAGGGGTATTAGATAGCATCTCTGGAAAAATCACTCAAGTTGCCTCAACCTGATTGAGAAGAAGTATTGATTGTCTGAAACTCATATGATTATATTGATTCTGTAGTGTTCTACCTATATATATTCTAACATCTACTTATTGTCGGCGACAGGCTTCGCATAAGGCTTGGCGTTGATGTGACATCTATAGGACCTTTAACTTACCCCCTTGTTATATAACCGCCATGCATCATTTTTATTAAACAAGGAGCTTATGTTCGAATATCTAGCATGGATTCTGGAAGCCTACGTGTAGAAAACTAGAATTATTTTCTCCCACCAGTCCTACGTTAAACCATTTGTTGCCCCATTATCACTTTTCACAATTATACAGTAGCTCACAAAAGTGGTCAAATAAATCATTAAATCTAATACATTTTACCATAACTTTACAACATGATCTTGAAATGAAAATATTACAGCATTATATGAAAATTTAACTACTTTACTATCGCTGAGACAATTTTGAAGCAAAAAAAAAGAGAATTGATTATTCTATTGTAGTCTTGGCGTTCTCAATTACTCGACCAGTTTTGGAAGCATCATTTTGATACAAGAACTCAAAGATCTTTTCCCAACTAGCCATCCAATCCACAACATATTTTCTCGTGCATTCTGTAATTTCTTATTATCTGTACCTTTAAACAACCATGGAAAATGAATCAACCGATTTCAGAGCTAATATATATATGAATGGTGGAGATACGACCTGTCAATTAGGTAAAAGCTACAGAAGTAGCATTATTTGAAATAAAACCGAATCGATCGGTGAGGTGATAAGTGCATCTGTAGCGTAATTTGGATCTCAATAGAATTCAATCGATTGGAAAAGATAGAGTTTGAACTAAGGCGTAAAAGAACTCCAACCATCACGTAAAAAGGAAACATAAAAGTCAGATTAATTGTATTTATAGGAATCATTCAGCCTCCAGTATCAAAATTATTTTATCAATTGATTCATACTTATCTTCTGAAAATACTTTAACCCTGAACGAGATTATTTGGGATTTTTATCAAAGTAATCTTTTCTTTAAAAAATATGAAAAAGATATCTCCTGACCTAATAACATCCATTGCAAAATTAGTCCATGAACAGAAATCAACGAATGAAATTTCAGCACTATTAAGACTCAGTCATGCCACTGTTGTAAAATACCAAAAGATGATAGTGAAGGAAGCACCAAAATTAAAGAATGGACGGCCACAAAAACTATCAGCTGGAGACAAGCGAGAAATCGCCCATTTAATGGTAAATGGGAGCGCTAAGACGGCAGTAGGAGCGTCCAAACTAGTAAATTCAGAAAGAGAAGATCAAGTTTCCGCTCAGACTGTCCGGCGGGCTTTAAGGGAGCAAGGTCTGAAGGCGATAAAAAAGAAACCAAAGCTATCAAAAGCTCATCAGAGAGCTCGCTTGAACTGGGCTTTATGCTACGAAAATTGGACGAAATAAGACTGGAAAAGGGTGATTTGGTTAGACGAAACCAAAATAAACAGGCTAAATAGCGATGGGATGAAATATTCTTGGGTTAAAGGCCCAAAGAATTTGCAATCAGAAGCGATCGAAGAGACCCTGAAGTTTGGTGGGGGCTATCTAATGATATGGGAGTGTATGTCATGGTATGGTATAGGTGGTATGGGCCGTATAGTTGGACGAATGAATTCTAAACAGTATTTGGAAATCTTGGATAATTTTCTAGTACCTACTATGGATAGAATTGCGAGAGAGCCCGACTCAGTACCTGCAACTGAGCTAATCTTCCAGCAAGATAACGACCCAAAGCACACATCCAAGAACACAAAAAGCTGGATAGCTTCTAAAAATCTCAAGACAATAAATTGGCCCTCTCAATCGCCGGATATGAACCCGATTGAGCATCTTTGGGGTCGGCTCAAGTGTCAACTCGGTGAGTATCCAGAGCCACCGAAAGGTATACATGAATTGTGGGAAAGACTTGGGGAAATTTGGCAAAACTAAGATCCAATTTTATGTCAGACTCTAGTTGAGAGTATGCCGTCGCGTGTTGCAGCTGTAATAAAGGCCAAAGGGGGTCATACTGTTGAAATTGGTACATCCAACTTTGGATAAGATAGCTGTGTGCACTCAACGAGATCTACACATACTAATCTTCCTATAAGTTGCGAGGTTGATAAAATACGCTAAACCGTATTAATACAAATCACTAGATTTCCTTTTACTTTAGATAGATATTAAAAGTAGCTGTGTCTAAGTGGGAGTAATAAACAACTCCACACTTACGATTAACAGACTCCTTCTTGTGCCAATCTGTCTTCTCTGTGAAATTATCTCTCTCAAGTCTTACCACTTGCTGCTACCACTACTTCCAAACAACAGGTTATGACCCGGTGTTCTTAGCATTCGAGATAACCCCCCCCCCTTTCAATTATTTATCCTCATTGTTCTCAAGCTTACTATTCCAATCAACAGACAACAAATTCTCCCGAAACTATCATAATGTCTACCAACCAAAGCCAATCAACCTTCTTCAGCGAACTGAACGAATCAAAGCATACTCGATCTATGCAGTTGACCAATGTTGTTCAGCTCGGCGGTTACGATAACTATGACTTATGGTTTAATACTATGATAGTAGTGTGGGATACACACAAGCTCCACGAGCTTGTGGTTGAAGGAATGGCTGCTGAGGAAAATAACCCTACCGAGGCTTATGCATACAAGGAACTATGCACCCTTGCCAAAAACATCTAAACACAGGTGGTGTGTCCGGATATTCTAGCTTCACCACTAGAACTCCAAAACCCCCATCTGATGTGGAAATACCTCGAAACTGAATACAAGAGAAACAGTACGTTCAATCTTGTTTATCAGTTCAGGAACCTGGCACTCCTTGCGATCGCCTATGTTCCTAGCCAGCCAATAAGTGCCTTCATTAAAACTTTTGAGACCGAGTACTCGAGGTCGACTAAACTCGCCAGAGATTACTCTGACGACAATAGAAAACTTCTAGCTCAATTTCTCCATAGTGATACAATAAAGCGTACTTTCACCTTGGCCTTCTTAGCTCAAGGTCAGAAAAACGTTGTGGATAACCTGGCAACCAAAGACAATCTGTCTTATGCCGGGGTCAAGCAACGACTTCTTGACCTTGACCAAGAAACGCCAGTGGAAATGGCAATGGCAACTCGTTCCAAAAGAGGTAAACACTTTACCTCGAAACTGACAAAACCTTCTAAGGTTGCAAAACTCCAGGAGTGTACATACTGTTTGAAGCATTTTCCTTCAAACAGTTCTGGACACACTTGGAAAAATTGCCCCAAGGTTCGAGAAAGGGGTCGCAAGAAAAAACATGCAAGTTCCTCTGGTATACAAGAGCAGGCCAATATAACTACATCCCAATCTGAAAATGTAAGTAAACAACCCTTCTATTTTGACACAGGTGCAACTTCTCACATGTGTCCTGATCCAGATCGATTTATCCACATCTCGCGAAGCTCCGGTTCTGTGACCTCAAGCTCAGGTGTAAAGATGAACGTCGAAGGAAAAGGAATAGTCATGTTGAACTGCAAACTGTCTGATGGAACTGTTTCTCAGTTTACGATGAAAAATGTATTATATGTACCTAAATTAAGCCTACCTCTATTTTCATGGAGGATTGCCAGATCCAAAGGATTTTCTCTTTGTGATGATGGTAATTTTATAACAGTTTCTAAAGATAATAGAATACTATTTGAAGCTCATTTTTACGGTCCGCTACCGTCGATCCCGGAAGCGGTGATAAATGACCATGCTCTTACAACCTATGAATTTTGGCACAAAGCTTTCTGTCATTCTGCTCCCTCCACGATCACAAGTACAGAAAAGCTTCTTCCAAATTCAAGTATTATTCCTAAAAAACCCTCAGATTTCTCATGCGAAGCTTGCATCGTTTCCAAATCTACTCATAAAAAGCCCAAACCATCTCAGATAAGAGCTGAAGAGAAAGGCGAATACATTTATTCTGATCTCTGTGGGCCGTTTCCCACTCCATAATATGGAAATGCACTATACTACATCTGTTTCGTTGATGACGCGACTCGTTATGCCAGTGTACAAATTCTCAAATGTAAATCTGAGGCAGCACAAGCCACAATCGAATTTATTACGGAATTGAAAACACAGCACGACGTTAAACTCAAGTCATTTCGGACAGATAATGGTGGTGAATATGTCAACGCTACACTCTCCAAGTTTTTTGAAGAGAACAGGATAAGTCATCATCTGACTCCCCCTTACTCTCCTGAATCAAATAGTGTCGCTGAAAGATTAAATCGCTCTATAGGCGAAGGAATACGAGCCGTGCTCTTACCGTTTAAAGACAAAAGACTTTGGGCTGAAGCTGTAAGAACATTCATTTATACAAAAAACCGAATAGTACATGGATCTGTAAATGGACAGACTCCTTATGAAACTTTTCATGGCACTAAACCATCCATTTCTGACCTTCAACCCTTCGGCAGAGAATGCTACGTGCATATCCCCATGGCTAAACAACAACCAGGAAGCAGGCTTCTCCCAAAAGCAGAAAAAGGTATTTTCGTAGGTTACACCAAAGTCAATCACCATTATTGAATCTTTGTTCCAGAAAAAAGTAAACTTATTATCTCAGCTGATGTTACTTTCCCTGCAGTGAAAACCAACTCTTAGATAAATAACTTCCCAGCTGATATGAATAATCCTAAACAGTCAACTACGACTCATGTCACTAGGACAATATCAATCGGTAATGGGCTTGAACATCAGATTCAAAATTCACTTCCTCAAGATCCTAGTAATGGTTCTCAATCCACATCTCAGCAATCAACATCAACATGTCACGGTTCGACCAAGAGCGCAAGGGGCAACTAATGGTTATAAGTGGTCTATATTGAATCTATGCTGGAAGTATCTACCTATCTAAGACATACAACTCCAAGGATTTATAGATCTTTTCAGATTACTAGAAAGTTCCTCTCTTCTCTCCTCTGAAACCTCTGGAAGCTTCTGGAAAGAGCTATGCCTAATGGCAAGGTAGGCACCCCTGTTCGTTGCTTATTATGCAGGACGCGCCCACTTTGTGTTATGCACGCCTATGCATAGCATAGGCTACAGGGATTACACAGCTCACTAGCTGTTACAATCCTTCTCCCCCTTCTGGAGACACCTTTGCCAACCGTCTTGATCGTCGATTTTGCATTGTATGGAGTTCCGCTGGTCCAACAAATTTACCACTTTGAGTCTTTACTTCACCATCATTTGTAATGATAGAACCATATTTTGCTTCAAAATCTTCGAGGGCTTTAGTCTGTTGAATATACTCTATGGGTTCCCATGTAGGTTCAACCCATCCGACCCATTTCACTAAAGCTTGCCAATGTTTACCGCGGCCTCGATTTACGGTTCTTGCTCGAAGAATTGATTCAACCTCGTACTCCTGATCCTCTAGGTTGTCAATAACAGGTGGGTTTTGGGCGTCGTCTCGTATTTGACTTGGAAACGGGTCATCACTAGCCCTTTTCACTAGCTCTATATGAAACCGATTGTATATGTTTCCAGGTACATTTAGCTCCACAGTCAAAGGATCAGGGACCGCAACAACATCATACTTTGCATGTAGCCAAGCAAGTTTCTTTGATAGTTGAGGCGTTTTAACATTCCGTAAATCGAGCCAGACTTTGTCACCAACTTGAAACCGCTCGGGCTTGCGTCGAGAACTATTTGCATACCCTTCATAACGTTGAGCCGAGGCCATAGCAGCTTGAGCAAAATCTTGCGCATCTCGCAGCCTTTGTATGTATTTCTTCCCGGCTATAGCTCCCGGGTGGCGTATCTTATCTAGGTCGGGTGTTGCTTCACCAATAGGATCAAGATCATAACCGTTGCGCAAGAAAAAGGGGCTCATTCCACCAATTGCAGAATTGAGTCGAGAGTTTAGTGCTAATTGAGCTAGAGGCAGTAGGTCAAACCAATTATCCTGAGAATAACAGGTGAACGACCTTAAGTATTTGTAAAGCTCCTGGTTTGCTCTTTCACTAGCATTTGATTGCGGGTGATAAGCCGTAGTAAGCCTTTGAGTGATACCTGTCAGCCTGCAAAAGGTTCTCCAAAAATGGCTTAACCAGTCACTCCCCCTATCACTAGTCAGAAATCGTGGGAACCCAAAGTACCGATAATATTTATCCACAAACAAGTCGGCACATTTTTCCGCAGCCATCGAGCCTGTTACGGGATAGACCCGTGAGGTTGGTTTTGACTGTGCCAGAACCATATTATTTCCGCGAGGTTGAATATCCACGAGGCTGGTATTTCTGTGGCTGAGATTCACGAGGCTGACACTCATGAGGCTACTTCTATGGCAAGTACTTTGTGGCTGGTATTCGGTGGCTGGTACTACATCTACAACTTTCAAAGCTGGTCAGAAAGATTGTGTCATTTCATGTCACAATAGTGGAGGATGAATGTGTATATAAAGATAGGAAGATATAGCTGTAAATTCTCTCGGTAGATTTTAATAATTAACTGATTTTATATTTGGACTTGCTCTGGTGTTCACCACCATCAATTGATCCCGCGACAGAGCCCGCCCCAAACAAGAATATATCCTTGGACAACCGATCTGTAATCACCATAATATTCGTACAGCCTCGAGATTTGGGAAGATCTGTTATGAAGTCAATACTTAATTCACTTCCTATCCGCTCAGGAATTGGTAGCGATCTCATAAACCCCGCTTTTGCTTCCCGCCAAACAGTGGAACGGCCACAAACATCGCAGTTGCGGACAAATCTCCGGACAGATTCTCTCATCTTGGGCCAAAACCATCGCCTGAGAATCATACTTATCATAGTGTCTCTTCCTGGATGGCCAGCAAGATGGCTGTCGTGAGTTCGCTGCATAATTGCTGTTTGTAGAGGCTCATAGTCCGGCACCCAAATTCTGTTTTCTCTCCCGCGAAGCACGCCGTCTGCTGCTACAGTACATTCGGCAATATTAGCTGAATGATGCAGAGCCAAATCAGGAGGAAAACTTCTATGGCCCATTTTTACTGAGTCTCGCGCGCGACGCCAACTTTTATCAGCCAAAACTCCCTCTCTCCAAAGACCTTGTAGAACCTCATCATCAAATATTCTCGCCCCACATGCTACATCTGTGACGGGATCTCCTATTTTAGCAACTGACACATCATCCGACGAAGCTTTAGGTTCCATCCTCTGAGTTTGTTTATGTACGTCACATGAAACAGGATAAAGTGACACATTCGGAAGAAGTTGTAAAACCCGACCTGCATTGCGCTCATCACTGAGACCGACCGGTCTATCCTGGTCACGTCGAGATAAGGCGTCTGGCCGCTCACAAGTATTCCCAGGTCGCCATTTCAACACAAATCTGAATTGCTGTAAGATATCATTATAGCGCATTTGCCGTTTGTTTAATAGACGTTTCGAGGTGAAATAATTCAAATTCTTATGATCACTCAGAATAGTAAAGGGCTTTGCAACAGAAAGTAACTCGGCTTTCCACTCGTCTAAGCAAGAAACTATTGAGTGCATTTCCTTGTTGTGAATCGAATAATTTGCCTCAGCACTATTCAACCGCCTCGAGAAGTATGCAACAGGCCTCAGTGTATTTTGGTCATCTACTTGAGAGAGGCATCCTCCCATAGCATACCCGGAGCTGTCTGCTTCTAGCACGGTTTCCCGGTCTGGGTCCCATTGTGCTAAAACCGGCTCTGACGCAAATATCTTTTTTAAGTTCTCAAAAGCTGAGTTCTCATCTTTTCCCAACCGCCACATTGTATTCTTTTTTGTTAACTCGATTAATGGCGCTGCAATTTCGGAGAACTTATCGACAAAGCATCTGTAGAAATTTGCAAACCCTAAAAATGATCAAACACCTTTAACAGATGTCGGGGCCTTCCACTCTAAGATTGCTTTCACTTTAATTGGGTCCACAGTAATGTTTTTCCCTGCTTCGACAATGAAACCAAGGTATTTAACTCGTTGGCATAGGAATTCACATTTATCAACATCCAAAAATAACCCTGCCTTTTCTAACTTACTGAGGATGCTACGCACTGTCTTCCAATGTTCTTCCTCAGTACCATTAGTGTAAGCCAAGATGTCATCAATATAAGCTGTTGCATCGAGATCTAGATGCTCTCGGAGGTGCTCATTGATATATCTTTAGAATGTTGCCGGTGCATTTACAAGGCCAAAGGGTGTCACCAGCCATTCGAAAAGTCCTAATCGACAACGAAATGCAGTCATTAATTCATCGCCCTCTCTAATTCGAACACGATGGAAAGCTGACTTCACATCTAATTTGGTGAACCATTTCGCCTTTGAAAGTTGTCTTAACGTCTCTTTAGCAAAGGTAGAGGGTACCGGTCTGGGATAGTAATCGCGTTAAGCCCACGATAATTGTAACGGCTGGCTAGCCGGCAAGGTTCCTGTAGACCACGGTTGCCAACGCGGTCCCTGCTACGCGAAGATATTGACATGGCTAGCACTCCGAAATGTAGATCAACGTCCATTGGAACAAATGTTGGGTGCAGGGGGGCAGTCAATGGGTCTAGCCCAACGTCAAGATAATTACAATTTGAGGATATTGTAATGAGGATTGCCGTGAACTACGTCCACGGCGCCAAGTTGTTTGCTCTGTTTGCATGAGTGGAATCACATGGGCAGGGCAGAAGGAACCTATAAAAAGGCCTTCATGTGTACATAGATATCTCTTTCTTTCCTCATAGTGAATATAAACTTCTGATTTCGATCCTCTGAGCCAACTTAGAGACACTAACCGTGACAATAATCCACACAAAAACGTAGGCCGCCGCTGGGTTTCTTCGCAAAAAGCACGGGTGCTGACGCTGGTGAGTTGCTAGGCCGTATCCATCCCTTGTTTGTTAAACCAGACAACGTTTTGCGCAGAACTAATAATTCTTCCCGAGACATGTTATACAGGGGACCCCAGGGTGGCAATAAAGGCTTTCCATTTTCCAGTTTGAGATCGATAGCATGGTCCAGGTGTCCCCTTGAAGGAGGTAGATGCTCTGCTCCACTATCGTCCGCAAACAGGTGCGCGAAGTCTTTGATTTGATCTGGCAGACGCTCTCTGGCTTGCTCCACCGTAAGACTCGGCTTGCCTTGTAATGCCTTACTTATATCCTGTACCGTTGCTTTACAGACTGGAACAAATCCCATTATGGAAGCCATAGTTTGGGCAGACGTACTCTCTGGATGTGGAACTTCTCCAAACCCTTCTCGCCATTTCTTCACACTATACACAGATCCACCTCCTTTCCGGAGCTCAAGCCGTTGCTCCTTTGAATGAATTACTGCGTCTTGAATCTCAAGCCATTTTTTTCCTAGTATCATTGAGTGGCTGCTTTGGGATACGACATATAGCCAAAGCTTAGGTGTCAAATAGCCGTCCAAGTCTAACGATATGAATGTGATATCTTTTACAACTGGCCTGTCTCTGCTTGATTTCTCGGCAGTCTCAAGGAATCTTGTAGGAATTGAAATGCGCGGCAGATGTAGCTGGGTTGTTAGATCGTCGTCAATAATGCCGTAGCAAAGGCATCCGTTATCAACCAATGCCTGAACCATTAGCGTATCATTGATCAAAGCATTTACTAAAAATGGTTCTGTATTCAGTCTAACAATCTGGCTATCCTCTGCATTAAGCTCCCGGGTGCGACTGTACTCGGGAGCGTCTAGTTTTCCTGCACTTCTTTATGAGCCGCATTACTTTCTATTATGTACACAGCTGGGTCTATATCCAACAAACCCGCAGATTTCACCCTAATGCTTCTTCCTTGAGGCCTACGGGCCGGTAACAATGGACATGCTTTGCTTGAGCAACCTCGGCGTTCGCAGCGAAAGCATTTCCCTTCTTCCCTCAGCCGATCTATTTCGGCGCGAGTCTTCCACTTTGCCCGGGCCCGTATATTCCTTCTCACGTTGGTAGCATTGATACCTCCCATTATGATATCTCCTGAAGCATCCATATCGCCTACTTGCTCAACCCGGACAGTAGGTTTAGAGGTTTCACCGAAGTTTTGTTGGTAAGAAGTGTTACCCATTGGGCCTGGTTCACTTGAACCTTCCCTAACCAAGTCCGCATATTTTACAAGTCCTCGATTTGAAGGACCCGGAGTCCAACTCGATTTCTTCTCTGCTCTTTCAACTCGCATCGCAATTTTACTAACAATTTGGACCCATTGGCTAAAATCGTCATCTGGTAGTAGGTGGTTTCCGGCTAGGGCTTGTGTCAACCTCTTGCTGATAGCATTCTCGAGCATAGAAATTTTGTTTTCGTCCGCCCAAAAGTCTCCGCGAGCCTCCGTTAGCTTATTCGACCAGGATGCAATGAAGTCGGCCCAACGCTCGTTCTCTTTCATCTTCAAGTTGTGCAGGTCAATATTGGCTTGAGAAACTCTTGTGCTGTCAAGATAAATGCGGTCCAAGAACTCTAAAAAATCGGCCGGGTCTCTGGTTTGATTAATACCGCCTGCTTCAAAGAAAGGACCAGCTTTTTCCGACGCTCCTCCCCTCAGAAAATCGTAAATCATTAGGAAAGCTCGAGAGTTATCATATCGAAACAGAATCCAGTCCATACGGAACGTGTCGAGAACTGCCGCCCGCCATGCTGGGTATCTTATTCGGTTACCGTGGAATTCGGGTAACTTAGTTGGTTTGAATTTCTGTCCTGACTTTGGGGGTGGATTCTTCTCGATAACAACTCGGGAACTAGTTGCCTGGGAAGTACTGGCCTGGCGAGTTACAAGCTCTTCAAGCAGCCTTTTTAGCTTCAGACAATCGCTCACAGAGACTGTCTGTTGCGGAATTTTTGACGCGGACCCAGGATTCTGACTGTCTGACATGTTGTAAATTGGGGACCAAATTTACTGACTGAAATCGCTGACTGAAACACTGGGTGAAATAGATTCAATATATGTCACGGTTCGACCAAGAGCGCAAGGGGCAACTAATGGTTATAAGTGGTCTATATTGAATCTATGCTGGAAGTATCTACCTATCTCAGACATACAACTCCAAGGATTTATAGATCTTTTCAGATTACTAGAAAGTTCCTCTCTTCCCTCCTCTGAAACCTCTGGAAGCTTCTGGAAAGAGCTATGCCTAATGGCAAAGTAGGTACCCCTGTTCGTCGCTTATTATGCAGGACGCGCCCACTTTGTGTTATGCACGCCTATGCATAGCATAGGCTACAGGGATTACACAGCTCACTAGCTGTTACACAACATCATCCGAAATCTCGACCAATACCAACACTAGAACTTCTCCTCTACCTCAAATAGCTCCGCTTCCTTCTCTGAATGTTATGTCCATACAATCCAGACCAAAACGCACAATCCGTCCTCTGACTTTCGATGACACGATAACGGGGGAATGGTGGAATGCTTCTCGTGTTCCTCTTCAACCGGCTTCGTCGAATTCTACCAATGCAGATGGTCAAGATTTTGCCATGGTCAACAATTTTGATGAATTAGAGCCCAAAACATATAACAGTGCAAAACTGTCTCCCAATTGGGACCAATGGAATTCAGCATTTGAGGCAGAAATTTCATCTCTTCAGGAGAACAAGGTTTGGGACATTGTCCCACGCCCAATAGGAAGAAAAGTTGTTGGTGGAAAATGGGTTTGCAAAATCAAAAGAGATTCTCACGGAGAGATTGAAAGATTCAAAGCACTGTACGTAGCTAAAGGCTTCTCTCAAATTCAAGGCTTAGACTATGACGAAACCTTTGCTCCCGTTGTTAGATTTGACTCACTACGACTATTGCTGGCGATATCTGCAGCGAAAAAGTGGAAACCGAGACAACTGGACATAAAAACCGCATTTTTGTACGGAATCTTGAATGAAGAAATTTACATGGAACTCCCTGAAGGGTACAGAGTAGGAAATCATGTCGCTAAACTTAATAGGTGTATCTACGGATTGAAACAATCACCACGGGAGTGGTACTTCAGGTTGGCTGAATACATTATTCCCCTTGGTTTTGTTTCCTCCCTCCTTGACCCATGTGTTTTCATCCACAATAATGGAGTTTTAATCATCGCGGTATACGTGGATGACATAGTATTATTTGGAGAACAAGGAGCCCTTATGGACCAGTTAGTAACCCACTTCAAATCTGAGTTTCAGGTAAATGATATGGGCACTCTCCATTGGCTTCTTGGGATTCAGATTGAATACTCTAATGCAGGAATCAGCCTATCTCAGACCGCTTACATAAATAGAATCTTGGATCGATTCTCTATGCAAGATTGCAACTTAGTTTTCACGCCCATCGAGTGTAAACAACGACTGATGATGGCGATAGATGGAGAACTGTAACGGCTAGTTAGCCAATAATTACCTGTAGCATGCGCTAGTCAGCGTATGCTTTCATAGCGCCCTGAGGACTGGTAGATCAACCAGAGTGATCTAGAAGATTCTCTAATTCTAGTCTGTGCGCAGGTAGGCGGCTACTCATGAACTAGCTCTGATGTATCAACTAGGATCTTCGAGAAGATTAACTAGCGCTGCTCCGTGCACAAGCAAACAGCCGCTTGTGAAGCAGCTCTGATGAAATGACTGGAATCTTCGAGAAGACTCCTAAGGTTACGAGAATGAGGAGGAAGTAATTAAGGGTTGAGGGTTAAAATGTATAAAGACCTCTATTAGTTACCTCACAACGAGGATTCATCATTACATTAGATATTTCTTCATAGTTAGATTATTAATTTACCATCATTTACTCGGATGCACATTGCTTCGATATCTTGATCTGTGACAAGAACCTAGAGCCAATGCAACTCTGTATCAGCAAATAATCGGATCTATAATGTATATCGTATCTAGCACCAGGCCTGACCTTGCATATATAATATCTCATCTCTCTCAGTACAACTCAGATCCATCAATCTCTCATTACAGTGCGGCAAAACGAGTCCTAAGATATCTCAAGGGAACAAAGGATCTTAAATTAATTTACAAGTACGAATACCCACTCGTACTAAATGGATATTGTGATGCATCATACGGAAATTGTCTTGACACTCGTCGGAGCTTCGGCGGCTATCTATTCCAACTTGGTGAATGCACCTTCAGCTGGAAATCCAGGAAACAGCGTACCGTTGCTCACTCCACTTGTGAAGCTGAGTATATGGCGTTGTCCCTTGCAACAAGACAATTTATTTGGATTGTTCGTGGTCTCCATCAGCTTCTTGGACAAGATATACCAACGTTCCTGTCGACAGATAACAACTCTGCTATTGATATTGCACATAACCCAAAACTCAATGATGCCACCAAACATATTGATATTGCCTACCACTTTACCAGAGAACGAATTGAAGACGGATCCCTTCTATTACTACATATCCCATCAGCAGAGAACCTGGCGGACATATGTACAAAAGCTTTGCCCAACCCAAGATTGAAACACTTATGCACATTCATCTTCGGTACAAAGTGAGGAGGGGTGTTGAAATTGGTACATCCAACTTTGGATAAGATAGCTGTGTGCACTCAACGAGATCTACACATACTAATCTTCCTATAAGTTGCGAGGTTGATAAAATACGCTAAACCGTATTAATACAAATCACTAGATTTCCTTTTACTTTAGATAGATATTAAAAGTAGCTGTGTCTAAGTGAGAGTAATAAACAACTCCACACTTACGATTAACAGACTCCTTCTTGTGCCAATCTGTCTTCTCTGTGAAATTATCTCTCTCAAGTCTTACCACTTGCTGCTACCACTACTTCCAAACAACACATACTAAGTATTAAAATGATACTTCCAAAACTGATCGAGTAATTGAGAACGCCAAGACCTCTATAGAATAAACAATTTTCTTTTTTTTGCTTCAAAATTGTCTCAGAAATAGTAAAGTAATTAAATTTTCATATAACACTATAATGTTTTCATTTCAAGATCATGTTGTAAAGTTATGGTCAATTGTATTAGATTTGGTGATTTATTCGACCACTTTTTTAAGCTACTGTATCAGTGCAGTCAACAAGCCCAATGAGCTTACAGAAGTTCTCATGTGAAGGTTGACATAAAGGTTTGGTAAGTCCATCAGCTAACTGATTTTTTGTTGGGACCCAAACAAGCTTAACAGCACCATTATTTACTTCTTGACAAAGGTAGTGATATGTTA
The DNA here is from genome assembly GCA_028751805.1 of Podosphaera xanthii. Taxonomy (NCBI): domain Eukaryota; kingdom Fungi; phylum Ascomycota; class Leotiomycetes; order Helotiales; family Erysiphaceae; genus Podosphaera; species Podosphaera xanthii. The sequence goes on from JAPWIX010000005.1 coordinate 1,069,073, forward strand.
CGTTTATGTGGTTGGTGCGTCCATCAATAATGGGCTTGTGTGCGAGTTTGATAGAAGTTTCATTGTCTCCGTAAATAGTAATAGGCCTTATATCTTTGAGAAACAAAAATTCATCTGCGAGTGATGCAATATAAGCTGCTTCTTTAGTCGCTTATGCTGCAGCAATGTACTCTGCTTCAGTCGTTGACTGTGAAACTGTGGGCTATCGTCCGGATTTCCAGGATATTAAGCCACCTGCGCACATAAATAGATAGCTACCGGTAGACTTAGCTGAGTCCCAATTATCAGCGTATGATGCGTCAGTATAGCCTTCAACTTGTGGAACAATATTTTCAGTACCAGTTATCAGAATACCGTAGTTTGGCTTATAATTTAGGTAGCGCATTACTCTCTTTGCAGCTTCCAAATGTTCAAATGTAGGATTATTCACTTGTATGGCTAATTGACTGGTAGCTGTAACGGTCTTAAAGTAATTGTTATTCACAAACTACTCAGAGCTATATACTAGAATATCTTGAAGTGAAGAGGAAAATAATCTAGGAAATTTCTCTTTTATTTATCTACATTTCGAGAATCTTGTTTCTCTTGATGACCAAATCGAATGAATAAAATCTCCCTGTCCAAACTTATGACTCCTTCCCTCATCTCCTTCTGTTTCCATTGCCATCATTACATTATATTAAACCATGATGGAGCTTAGATTAGTCGTTCATGGAGTACCTAATTTCAAGCATAATGGAATCTTCTTTCAGGATGTTGTATGACTCGGTTGAGGTTGTCAATTTGTTTTGTTTATATTCCTGGATAAGATGATGTTGCTAGGTTCCGCTCTCGGCCCATTATTGATAAAATTAACAATAAGTATTATGCATAATTAGCTCGACTAATTAATTTTTATGTGGTTAGGCTAATGCCTAACCAGGGTCAGGCATCAGCCCAGTGGCAGTAGCAAAAGCAATATCAGGTCTTATTTGCATAGCTGGCCACATCAGGCCGCCAAGAAGATACTGATACTCCTGGGTTAGATTAGTATCGGCTTGATAACCCTCTGGTGCTGGTTGAAGTTTGTTATTTACTTCCATTGGCGTCAAAGCTTTTCTAGAATCCTGCATATGGTACTTCCCCAGTACAGTCATACTTCTCTAACACGATAGTGGGTCCCGGCATAAGTGTTGAAAATATTCATTGTAACTTGCACTTTTATATTTGCAACACTTACCCTTACAGGTCATTTTGCGTGCAGGGGTAAGTATTGCAAATATAAATGGATGAATTTCAATGAATATTTTCAACACTTATGCCGGGACCCACTATCGTGTTAGAGAAGTTTTACTGTAGTTGCTTAATATAAGCATCTTGAACTAGATAAAGCTTTCGCTCCTTGCGAATTCTTATAATGCGACATCCAAGATAAAAGGTGATGTCTCCTAGTGAGAGCATCTTAAAACAACTACTAATGCTTTCAGTAGCAGAGGTTATAGCTTGAAACAACTCGGCGGCAGCAATAAGATCATCTACATAAACTGCTATGATAAGCTTATAAATGTTGCGAATTGGAAACTGACATCACGTGATGTATCTGAGGTAAAAGGGCAGGCAGGCGGATCACTTGCCTAATTCCAAAAGCGACAGGAAGATCACTCACCGGGATTGTGTTACGCCAGATCAATCAAGTCGTATTATTGTGGCTGGATCACTTACGACTAAATAGACATGTATTTAATGAGATGTTAGAATGTAGCTAGTTGATATAAGTTTATATTTTATATTTATCAAGTATATTTCACTCACAAGAATAACTATGGTGCTGGAAAATGCACGGATCCTGGCTGAGGGGTACTTAGCCTTCATTGATTAAGAAAGAGTTAAGTTCTTCAAACCAAAGCATTGGTGACTGCTTAAGTCCATAAAGCGCCCTGACAAGCAGGCACACATGATTACGAAATTCTTCAAAGCCATGAGGTTGCTCTATGTAGATCTCGCGTTCTTTGATTTTTGCATGTTGAAAAGCAGTCATGATATTATACTGTTTGGCTTCTAGATTTTAATGGGCAATCATTGTGTCAGATTTCGTCTGACCTTGTAATGTCTGTCCTTTTTTTGTTTGACAAGTCCTAATGAGTGTCACGGTTTGGCTATACAAGCATAAGGCAATTGATATAGACTATGGTAATCTATAGTGTTGAAGTGTCAGTTTCCTAGCTATATATCACGTGACTTAATTGACACGTTTATGTAATTCATTATGTAGAACTTAGACTATGGTGTTAGACAGGATAATAATTATTATTATATGTACTTGTTCCTGAGTTACTTGAAGATATAGTAAATCTTTGGAGAGTAAACTTCAGTAATTACAAGGCCAAATATTCCATACTCTGTAACACTTTTGCCTGAGGCAAATACTACAAAATATACGTTCATCACCTAATTTCACCAAATATCTTGGTTATATCGTCGAAACTGGTGTCGGGATCAGGATGGACCCGGACAAATTTAAAGCTATTAAGGAATGGAAATCCCCGACATCAGTCAAGTCGGTCAGATCATTCTTAGGTTTCGCCAATTACTATAGAATATTTATCAAAGACTTTGCAAAACTTACAAAGTCGCTGACTAATCTGACCAAGAAGAGTACTGTGTTTAGTTGGAATCAGGAATGTGAAACTGCATTTCAACTTCTTAAAAAAGCATTCATGGAAGAGCCAGTGCTAGCAACTTTCAATCCAGATTTAGGTACTCAACTTGAGCCAAACTCATCTGGTTGTGCTTTTGGTGGCGCGCTAACTCAGTTAGATCTAGTTATCAAAGCATGGAGACCAGTTGCATTTTTTTCCGCAAAGCACCTTTCAGCAGAATGTAACTACAAAATTCATGATAAAGAGTTATTTGCCATCATAAAGTGCATTAAAGAATGGAATGGAGAGTTGGGGGGACTAAAGAAACCATTTACAATACTAACTGACTATAAAAACTTGGAACCATTTGGAACTAAGAAGGTTTTAAATGGCAGACAGATAAGATGGATGGAGCTTCTTACTCCACTCTTCTTCAAACTTAAACATATATTCGGAAAAGCTAGTACCGTACTCGATGCCTTGTCAAGAAGAGAGCAAGACGTTCCAAAAGATGCGTCAGACTCAAGAATCATCTCAAGAAAAAGAGCCCTACTGCCGCAAAATCTCTGGATCAATAACACAGGAACGCTGGAGCTTCCTTGCTCATTCCCTGACGAGCCAGATCTGAAAAATCTCTGGGAGCAAGCACTCATGTCCTAAGAGACTAGGAATAACTATCTTAACGCGCTAAAGATATGAGTTTAGGGAAGTAGTACTACGCATGCTGACCTTGTGAGCTAAGAGTAAGAGTGTTATATTAGTAATCTAGTAGATTTGTATGTACAGGTGATGACTATTGAAGTGAACTGGTTAATCTATGACATGAGTGCGAAGCTCCCATTTATACCCTTGTGCGGCCGCTCCTCGGCTAATACAATTTATTTATTTATTTATTTATTTATTTATTTATTTATTTATTTATTTATTTATTTATTTATTTATTTATTTATTTATTTATTTATTTATTTATTTATTTATTTATTTATTTATTTATTTATTTATTTATTTATTTATTTATTTATTTATTTATTTGTTTATTTATTTATTTATTTATTTATTTATTTATTTATTTATTTATTTATTTATTTGTTTATTTATTTATTTATTTATTTATTTATTTATTTGTTATTTATTTATTTATTTATTTATTTGTTATTTGTTTATTTATTTATTTATTTATTTGTTGTTGTTTATTTGTTTGTTTGTTTATTTGTTTGTTTATTTGTTTATTTGTTTGTTATTTGTTTATTTATTTGTTTATTTATTTGTTGTTTATTTATTTGTTGTTTATTTGTTTATTTGTTTGTTTATTTATTTATTTGTTTATTTATTTGTTATTTATTTGTTGTTGTTTATTTGTTTATTTATTTGTTTATTTATTTTGTTGTTGTTTATTTGTTTATTTATTTGTTTGTTGTTTATTTATTTATTTATTTATTTATTTATTTATTTATTTATTTATTTATTTATTTATTTGTTGTTTATTTATTTGTTTATTTATTTATTTATTTATTTATTTATTTATTTGTTTATTTATTTATTTATTTATTTATTTATTTATTTATTTATTTATTTATTTATTTATTTGTTATTTATTTATTTATTTATTTATTTATTTATTTATTTATTTATTTATTTATTTATTTATTTATTTATTTATTTATTTGTTGTTTATTTATTTATTTATTTATTTATTTATTTATTTATTTATTTATTTATTTATTTATTTATTTATTTATTTATTTATTTATTTATTTATTTATTTATTTATTTATTTATTTATTTATTTATTTATTTATTTATTTATTTATTTATTTATTTATTTATTTATTTATTTATTTATTTATTTATTTATTTATTTATTTATTTATTTATTTAAGTATTTTTATGTCTACCGGGCGCCAGTTATACTAAAGCCCCATCCCTGAGGAGACATGATGACTGCGATACATGATATGGAAAAGGTGTGCTCTGGCAGTGAGGCCATTAAATTAGGTATGGGTACAGCGGGTGCTATGCAGCAAATTCCTCACATAAATACATCATCTGTTGCGGATGGGACAGATTTCTGACAGGAAACTGGCCTTCTCCAAAATAGTGGTGAAACGATTGGCTCCGTGAGAGGTGCCGAGGAGAACGTCAAGTGGGCCCAGGCTTCGTCGAAAACCAGCCGAAGCAAGTCTCTCTCGCACGAGGGGGCAGAAAACCAGGTGTGTGATCGACTTGTTGGCCCCGCAGGAACAAGTCAGGAGGGCGTCTTTATGATGAAACCTTTCGTGATAAGAACGAAAATCGCCGTGTCCAGTACGACATTGGATCAAATACCCCAGATAGCGGCGAGGAAGACGTAGTTCCTTTGGGGTTTCTTGTGAAATGGCATACCCAGTTCAGAATAGGTGGGGGGAGCATGAGATTGCCACCATGCTGAGGTCATGTCCCATATCTGCCTTTGTATCCTTGCGCGGACTCTGGCAAGGGAAGCGCCAGAGGGGGCTGGTTGTCGAGCAGCCTCTCCTGCCAACTTGTCGGCCAACTCATTACCTGGAATTCCCATGTGGCCGGGAGACCACATTGCTTGGACCTTGCCAGGAGATGCGATGGGAAGAATCCGCCTCGCAGGCCAGCGAGAAGCGAGATCCCGAAATTCCAAAATCTCCATTTGCGAGGACTTGGAGGGTGAGGAATCGAGAAGGCGATGTGCGGCCTCTTGGTTGTCGAGGATTACATTAATATTGGTTGCAAGATGTGTTGAAGGAGCTGCTATAGCAGCCCTAAGGCCTGCGAGAGCGCCGATGATCTCGGAGTCGTAGACCTCAAAGTCGGGACCAAGGGGCACTTTCACTTCAGCCACAGTGATATCTCTGTGCAGAACTACGGCACCTGCCCCCGCGGAACCATTTGCCTGCTCTGAGCCATCCGAAAAGACAAGAATATCCCATGGTGGCAGCTCTCCAATACGCTCAGCAAATTCTTGGGCCGAGAAGTCTGCTCGAGACTGATTGCGAGGAGATTTATAGGAGGGGGGTAAAAGCTGGGGTCGAGAGATGGGAGGAATGAGCTTTAGTTTTTCGGTAAGGCGGGTGTGTGGACGGGAGACGATGGATCTTCGAGCCACAGGGTGAAAACTGTCCGCGGCGGCCAGTCTAACAGCAGAGCGGAGGCGGATCTCCTCAAGTAATATATGCACAGGCTTGAGGCAAACCCCCCTTAGGAGTGCTGGAGAGGGCGTGGTCTTGTACACCGGTAGAATCGCTCGGGCCAGGTTAATTAGCGCTCGAGAGATCATATCTACAAGATGTTGAGATCGGGTTGAGGTTGGACGTCCTCGACGAAGATAGGAGTGACCGCACCACCAGACCTCAGCACCGTATAAGAGGACAGGTAGAGCCGCTGCCTATGCTGCGTTGCGGAGGAAGGCAGTGGGTACGCCACGATTGGTGTTGCCAAGCTGCCGTATATGGGCACTGATCCGTTGTGTCTTAGCACTCCATTCCTGGACATGTCCTTTGAAGGAAAGCTTGGTATCAAGGAGAACACCAAGACACTTCATGGATGGGCTAGCATTCCTTAAAACGCCGTTAATGGTCAGGGAAGGGGGGAGCTGACGGGATCTATGAAGATGCAGGATCTCCATCTTGTTCTCAGCTAACAAGATGTCATTTTTATTGCACCAGTGGGTGACGGTATCAATCCTGACGACAGTCAGACGCGAAGATTCGACCAGAGACTTGGCCACCGAAAGAATTGCCACGTCATCAACGTAGCCATATGTGGGAAAGCCTTGTTTAAATAAAGGCTCATGAAAAAGGAGGTATAGAATGGGTTAGGCAGGAGATCCTTGGGGCAAACCATGCGGTATCTCTAAGAACTCTCCAACGAAATCGTCTACCCGAAGGCGAGCTCTCCTGCTAGAAGCAAAAGAAGCAGCCCAATTTACATAAGGAATAGGCCATCCCTGTTCGCGCAAGCGGGCAGAGAGACGACCAGGCTGGATGCTGTCAAAAGCGCTTTCTACGTCGAGGGTAGCGAGAGTGCACACTTGCTTCGCGTCCCACACTTTCTCGACATCGTGGACAAGACTCTCTACAAGGTCCATGGCCTATCTTCCAGGCAGTGCCCCCAGTTGCGTTTGGGAGATAATCCGGCTTGACAAGGCCCAGAAGTCGAAGTGTCTAGCAAATAAGCGTTCCAGCCCTTTCCCAAGGACCGGAAGAAGTGAAATTGGTCGCCAGTTCGAAGGGTTAGTAAGATCATCCTTATGTTAAGGGTCAAAGCAAACGGTCCATGCACGAAAGCAGTACCACAAAATAAGTTAATATTAAATCTATGGAGAAGGAGTCTAATGAGGGCAGTAATAGCGATATTTATAAGTTCCCACCAGTTACTAGAATGTTCTTCCCGCTCCTCTGATTCATTGATATCCTTGAAGATAGATCCACCCAGAATACTCTTCTAGAAGTTTCTCACAAGTTCTAGCAATCACAGAAGTAAAGCCGCCGTCTATAAATAGTTATGCAGCGCGCATCTATTATGCACACCTATGCATAACACAAGGCCATGAGGAATGAACGGCATAAATGCGCTACGCCATAACACGTGACACGGATGGGCCACACCAAAATAGCCCAGCCACAGATTCACTGGGCTCAGCCCGTCACATTACCCCCCTCCTTTAAGTTCCTAGATCGGAGCTTCCGAGGTCCTTGTCTAGCCCCTTCGTCGACTCCTACGCCATAGCCTACGCCAAATTCTTTTTCAAACTTGTCCAATGCCTTGACGTTTTCGAGCTCGGAACAATCTTCCCAGTTTGGCTCAGCAAATCCCTTCCATTTTACTAAAACTCGTCTTACCCAGCCCCGCCCACGTCGGACACGTTCGGCTCTCAGAATCCGTTCTACAATCTGCTCCGGCTCATCATCCCCATCTATGACGATAGGATCGGGCTGAGAGTCTTCTTGAATCTGCGATGAAAGAGGGTCGCCACTTGCTTTACGTAGCAAGTCTACTTGGAATCTAGGGAATATTTCCGACGTGACATCTAGTTCCACTACATGAGGCGAAATCACTTTAGTAACTGAGTACTTGCCATTTACCCATGCAAGCTTCTTCTTTGGTTGAGGGGTATGAATATTTTTAAGATTCAACCACACCTTGTCACCCACTCGTAGCTTTGGAGCCGGACTTCGCTTCTTATTTGCATTTTCTTCCATAAGTTGTTGAGCTGTCGCCATGGCCGCCGCGGCATATTCTTGTGCTTCTCTTATTATGGCCACGAAGTTTTCGGCCCTCTTAGTTGGGGGTGACAACAACCTCTTGTCAGTTGGAGAAACTTGTTGGACTGGCTCTGCATGATATCCATGTTCCATGAAGAAAGGACTTAGCCCTACACTGGCACAATCTCTGTTATTAATTGCCAACTGAGTTGAAGGTAAAATTTCTGGCTATTCAAATTGTGCGTACGAAATAAAAGCTCGTAGATATGATAACACTTCCTGATTCATTCTTTCGGTTGAGCCATCGGTTTCAGGATGAAATGCAGTGAACAGCCTTTGTTCGATGTTGACTAATCTGCATAGGTGACTCCAAAAATCTCCCACCCAATTTGACCCTCTATCCGATGTAAGTGTTGTAATTACCGCTCATGTCCAGGGTGTTTAATGAGCCATGCATGGACTTGAGCACTGATCATCGGTGTCGCTGTGCAGACTCGATCTATGCAATGAGTCTCACTAGTCAGGATCGGTTAGATTGCACAACTCGATACGAGTAACATGTAGTGACAGTAATCGGATATAGGTATAATGGGATTGAAGCACAGGCCAATCCTTAGTGTATATAATCACATAGCTTAGCACCATTCGATACACATACATGAGTTTTTTATATATTACTAAATACACACTTTCACAAGGCCCACCTACACTTACTCTATATTTATAATAGTAAGGGCTTTAGGAAACCCATGAAAGCGATAATGACATTGCAGGAAACGCTCCGCACACTCTTCGGCATTCATTGAGTTCATAGCTTCTAGCGTGACACTTTTCAGCAAGCGATCTGTAATAACCATCAAATAGCATGGATCAGACTTATGCCTTGTTGGTAGATCTGTCATAAAATCAATCGAGAGTTCACTGTGGAATCTGTCGGGAATTGGCAATGGTAGTAGCAGACCCTGTTTTTTCGAACGCCAAACATGTGACCTGCCGCAGACATCACAATTCCTACAAAATTGCCGTACCATTGTGCTCATACCTGGCCAATAAAAACCTCGAGATAGGATAGCTAACGTACCATTACGCCCAGGATACCCAGTCATATGAGAATCCTGCACTTTATGAATCAATGCTGTTCTTAGTGGCTCGTAGTTGGGAATCCACAAACGCTTGCGAAAACAGAGCGCTCCGCGGAGGTCGAGTTCACATTCAGCTCAATTAACTCTCAGCTGTAAATTCGCTGGAAATTGGTCTTTATCATTCCACATAATGTGATATAGCTCCTGGAATTACGCCAAGTCTTCTGCTATCCCCTGGTCCCAGAGCTGCTGTAACTCTTCTTCTTCGAAAAGCTGATCTCCTCTGGGAATTGAATTTACCACTGAAGAAGACATGAGAACCTGGCCATCATCTCCACTATGATCCACTTCCGGTAGCCATTCGTCCTTTATTAACTTAAATTCTCTTTGTTTGAGACGGGGATCTTCCAAGGACACGGGAATATCTTGAGCTCGGCAGGATAAGGCATCTGGACGTCCTCCATGTTTACCGGCCCTAAATTTTAATTTAAAATTAAATTGTGATAGAAGTTGTGCCCATTTAACTTGACGCTCCGTCAATCTTTTGGATGCCATAAAGTACTTCAAGTTCTTGTGATCCATCAGAATTTTAAACGGCTTTTTAAGACCAATTAGCTCACTGCGCCATTCCTTCAGGCATCTAACAATGGCTAGAAGTTCCTTGTCGTGGATATCATAGTTACATTCAGCTGGCGAAAGTTTCTTCGAATCGTATGCCATCGGCTGAAGTTTTCCTCCTGGTTTAATTTGAGAAAGGCAACTCCCAGTTGCCCATCCTGATGCATCTGTCTCTAACACGGTTTCAAGTTCCCCGTTCCACAAAGCCAGAACTGGTGCTGTTATGAACAACGATTTTAGTTTATCAAATGCTTCCTGATGCTGATTGTTCCAATTAAAGACTGTCCCTTTCTTTGTCAAGTTTTGTAACAGTGCGCTAATGCTGGCAAAATTCTCTATAAATCCCCGGTAGAAATTTGCGAATCCAAGGAAACTCCTAACTCCTTTGACATTCGTTGGAGGTTCCCAGGATGCTATCGCTCTTATTTCCCTGGGTCCACTTTGATACCCTCATCCACATTGATTATGAAACCCAAATACTTGATTTCCTTTCTGGCAAATTCGCATTTCTGTGGATCAAGTTTAAGACCCGCTTTGTTGAGCCTTTCTAACACTTGGTTAACCTTATCCCAGTGGTCTATCAGGTCCCCATTGGAGAATATGACTACATCATCCACGTACGCCGAGCAAGAGTTTCCCAAAAGATCCCCCAACTCTTGATTAATCCATCTTTGAAACGCTGATGGAGCTCCTGCCAACCCAAATGGTGTAACTAACCATTCATAGGATCCGAATCGCGTTCTTAACGCGGTTTTCCATTCATCTCCCTCTGATATGCGAAGCCGGTGGAATGCCGAACGAACATCGACTTTAGATTGTTAAGAATGTAACTTAGTCCAATTCACAATAAGTTATAATGTGATATGAATAGTTGGGAAAACGTTAATATGAGCTGGGTAGCAATTAGCAATAAGAGTGAAAGAACTTAATTCAATAAACTAGACTTATGAGTTCACTATATACAAAGGGTCTCTTTCCACATCATTGGTGTGAGAACAAATGTTATACGATGTTAATCGTGGAATGTTGAACACGATGTTGTCAATGCCCTTACACTCGTAATCGCTGATAATGATTCCGTAGATGACTTCCATTCGTATTGATGATTACGAGCCTTTGTTTTGTCTTGGTAAATGATAAGTTAATACGCGCTTATTAATGCCTGTGCGGTTCGCTTTAGAATCCCGTATACCTTATCACTCCCCCTCGAACCGTACAGCATTCAATACACCAATATTTGACGTATGGTAATCAAACAAAGATTTTGGAAGTAATTTAGTGAAAAGGTCGGCAGGGTTCTCTTTACTCGGAATTGACTCGGGACTGAAAGTACCCTCTTCAACATGCTGACGTATCCAATGATAGATTTTATCGATGTGTATTGTAGTTCGCATGCTCTCGGGATTCTTCGTGAGAGAGATCGCTCCATCTGAATCCATAAAAACAGGAATTGGTTTGTCATGAATAAATCCCATCTCTTCCATAATGTCACGAATGAATAGGGTATTCCTCCCTGCAAGATTTGCGGCTACGTATTCGGACTCTGTCGTAGATACTGTAATAAGCCGTTGCTTTTCCGCAGTCCATTTTATAGCTCCCCCTGACAGAACAATAACTGATCCGGATATAGATTTACGGTCATATCCCTTTCCATGATCTGCATCCGAATAGGTAATTATTGTAAATTTTGGTTCTGAATGTCGATTTCTATCGTATAGTATTCCTGTATCTATCGAGCCTTTGAGGTACCGAAATATATGTTTGACTCCATTCCAGTGTTTCTGTCCTGGACATTTGCTAAATTGAGCCATTAAATTAGTAGCATAAGCAATATCCGGTCTTGTTGCAATTGTGGCAAACATTAACAATCCAATTGCTGCCCGATACTTTGTAGGATCTTCAAATGAATCGTTATCGTTGGGCATGAATGTCAATGAAGATGGTAATGGTGTAGGTGAAGGTGTACTGTTCTCCATGTTAAATCGCCGAAGAATCTTCATGATGTATTGTTTTTGCGATATTTTTATCGAACCTGTAGCGGAGTTTCTTTCCAAATTTATTCCTAGTAATAGTTTAGGATATCCTTGGTCAGTGGTTTCCCATTTTTTCGATATTTCTTGCTTGACTTTCTGTAATCTTCCAGAGTTCGTAGAAACAATAAAAAAATCGTCAACCCAGACAGCTATTATATCATATCCTTCAGTGTCTTTTCTGAAAAATATACCATGTTCCTTAACAAGTTGTTTATAGCCCAACTTTTCAACTAAAAAACCTCTTAAAGTTTTGTTCCATTCTCTTCCGGACTGTTTAAGCCCATATAAAGTGTGTTTGAGTCGACAAACTCGCCCGGCCCCGTCGTCGTATCCCTTTGGTTGTCTCATATAGATTTCTTCCTCGAGATTACTGTTCAAATAGGCTCCTTTAATATCCATCTGACCAATGGCATGATTGTGATACGCAGCAATTGAAACTAAGAGACGGAAGGAGTCAAATCTGATTACTGGACTAAAAGTATCAGAGTAGTCATAAATAAAACCCTGAGAGAAGCCTTGGGCAACGAGTCGTGCTTTGTACTTGGAGAGATTACCATTTTCATCGAATTTCTTGGTGAAGACCCATCTATTCCCGACAATATTTCGATCTTTAGGTGGTTCTATAAGTTCCCAGGTATTTTTATCTCGGAGTATATCTAGCTCAGTCTGAATGGCTTTCTCCCAGTTTTCGCTATCGTAACTATTCCGGGCTTCCTCAATTGTGTTAGGCAGGTCTTCATCTCCATTTTTGTGCATTAGCGAGTAGGCAAATTGGTAGAATTGAGGAGAGTTGGCATAATAATCACCTAATGAAGGCGGATAAAAAACATCTTGTGCTGCGAAGTTCGCATCTGACTGGCGGATATGCTTCCTCGGATTAAATCCTGCCAAAGTACGGTAATCTTTCTTAGTAAAACTTCCAGACTTTGTCATGGCTCGAAGACTTCTCTTATTAATACTCTCCATTTCACCTAAGTCTTCTGTAGTAGAGGGTTTATCAAGGCAGTCTGTCTCATTCTGCACGAAAATTTCATCTTGAGTCTCATCTTGAACTTTTTTTGGAACAATTTCTTTGTCATTAGTAATTTTCATTGACTTGTTCTCTTGGTGGTTCTGATGAATAGTATTGTCAATCATATCTATATTTAAAAATCTTTTTGATTCTTTAGGTCTAATCGTATGGTCCGGTTTAAAAAAAAAGTTTCGTGATATGCGAATATTTTTTGTGACATCATCATAATATCTTATCGCATTTGGACCGTCTTCAAACCCAGTGAATATAACTTGCCGTGTCTTAGATTCAATTTTAGACCGAGGGGTCTCATCTAACACGTGCACCGTCTCACCAAATTCTCTTACTTTTGAAAGGTCTGGGCGCTTCCCAGTAAGCATCTCTAGCGGAGTTCCTCCATTTAAAGTAGCGGTTGGACTACGATTACGTATCCATGCTGCATGTAAGACAGCCTCCCCCCAAAGAGTTTCGGTTAAACGTTTTTCTATTCTCATAGCACGAGCCAAGTCTAGAAGTGTCCGATTCATTCGTTCCGAAACTCCGTTTTGTTGTGGTGAGTATGGTGCTGAAGTTTTCAGCTCGATTCCTCTTTCGTCGAGCCAGTTTCGAGTGCCCTCATACTCTGCGGCATTATCTGAACGAATGGCTTTTGGCCAACGGCCATGCTGAGTATATACCAGATTACAATAGTTCATGATTTGTTGTTTGACCGAGGATTTATTCTTCATGAGTTTCACACTGATATATCTGGTGTAGTCATCTATGAATAGGATAAAATATTGATTTCCACCTGGCGTGTGTTTTAAGTTTGGGGATCCCCAGACATCAGTGTGGGTCAAGTCTCCAAATTTTGTGGACTGTCTTTTGGCCTGAAGTGGAAAAGGTGCACGGTGTGATTTTGCGGCAATACAACTCTCACAGTCGAGTACAGATGGTATTTTCTGATCTTTATCAATCTCAACTCCTTCCACAAGCCCTTTATTGAACAATATTTTTAAAGACGACAGGGAGAGATGTCCCATACGACGATGTGCCTCTTCCCATGATAATACCGGGATAGCAACTGCATGAGCTGTATGTATCTGGTTTAAAATAGCTTTTGCATTGACTCTATACAGATTACCATCTAGAGTCCCAGTAACAATTAGATTTCCTTTGCAATTTCGAAATTGGCACATTCCGTCCTTAAATGTTGCCTCTCCTCCGGCTTGATCAAGCCGTGGCCCTGATAATAAGCAATGCCGTGTTGATGGGACGTAAAACACATTTGTCAGTTTAAAGTTTTTTGATGAATTCATATCAGTTCCTCGCATAATAACTGTTCCGGTTCCTTCTATACGTGCAGTCATGCCACCTGCAACATTAAGAGTTCCGTTGATTGGGGTATATTCTATGAACATTTCTCGTTGATTTGCAATATGAGAGCTCGCGCCAGAGTCTGCAATCCATGAATTTCTAGACCATGAAGAAGATAAAAAATGAGCTGACTCGACAATCTGATTTTCTGCTTGAGCCATGTGACTAGCATAAAATATGTCATTTTCGTCAGTTATTTGAGCGTCTTGTCCTGGATTTCCTGTACTCCATTCATTTTTCTTTCTTTCCGTTTCTTGCCTCTTTCTTCTAGCGATTTGGCGGGGCCCTTGTCCCTCTTTTCCTCCCCCTCTACTGTAACAATCTTCTTTGAGGTGACCATTTTTCCTGCAATTCAAACATCGTTTAGGTACGGCAAAGTTTGCATCTTCGGATTTATTTGAACGTCGGATCTCTTCCTCGAATATTTTGTTGGCGATATAATCGGGGTCGGCATCGTTGAGGCTATGAATGCTGGCAAATATTGTGGACACATAGTTGTCGTATGATGGCGGTAACGACTTACTCATAGCAATTGCGAGGAGGTAATTATCAATCGTGATACCATTCTCGGCTAGCTCCATATGTAGAGCACGAATTTCTCCAATATGCTCACGAGCAGAGGCTCCTTCCACACACCGCATGCTCCAGAATTTCCATATCATATCAACTATTCCTTGAGCTCCAGTTGATTCATGAAGTCCCTCTAAAATTCTCCATACATGATCGGCTGTTTTGGCGAATCGAACTTGATGATAGTCTTTAGGCCCAAGTGAGTTCTTAATAGTGATTCTGGCAATTTTTTCTCGACTAGTCCATGCCTTAGCATCTTTCGCTTCATGTGGCTGTTTTTCTTTGCCGCATACAATCTCCCACAAACCACACATGTCAAGATTATCCTTCCTGTGCCCTTTCCATGTGGTCCAATTCAGATCGTTGAGTTTGTCGAAGCCGCTAAAGAGTAAAGTGATTTCACGTGGCATTCCCAGAATATTCGTATCATTCTTGGTATCCATGCTGAAGAGTAAAAAAAAATAGATATAACAGTTACCTCAGTCAATAAGGGAAGCTCTTAAGTGTCAATATGCAACTACTGTCTAGAATGGTGCTGATAACGTGTTAAGAATGTAACTTAGTCCAATTCACAATAAGTTATAATGTGATATGAATAGTTGGGAAAACGTTAATATGAGCTGGGTAGCAATTAGCAATAAGAGTGAAAGAACTTAATTCAATAAACTAGACTTATGAGTTCACTATATACAAAGGGTCTCTTTCCACATCATTGGTGTGAGAACAAATGTTATACGATGTTAATCGTGGAATGTTGAACACGATGTTGTCAATGCCCTTACACTCGTAATCGCTGATAATGATTCCGTAGATGACTTCCATTCGTATTGATGATTACGAGCCTTTGTTTTGTCTTGGTAAATGATAAGTTAATACGCGCTTATTAATGCCTGTGCGGTTCGCTTCAGAATCCCGTATACCTTATCATAGATAACCATTTTGCGCTTGACAACATTTGCATCGTTTCCTTAATTAGGGGCAACGGATGGCGATCGTGTTCTGTGATGGCATTGAGAGCCCGATAGTCAACACAAAATCGGAGCCCACCTCCAGGCTTCGTGATAAATAGAACAGGAGCCCCTCCTGGCGAACTGCTTGCCCTAATCCAATTTTTGTCCAGTAGTTCTGTCAATGTTTTTCTCAGCACTAAAAGTTCCTCGCGCGACATTCCATATAAGGGACCCCAAGGTACCTCCAGTTCTCTACCCCGGTCATCTTTAATAAGCTTAACCTTGGTGTCCACCCCCGGCCGATGTGGAGGAAGAGCGTTGCCATCTCGTAAATTATCGTCTACGAACAAATTGGTGTATTTTCTAACTTCTCTCGGCAATCTTTTCTTTATTTCTTCGTATGATAATTTTTTTTAGGTTCTAATGCTTGAGTAATATCATGCATTGAGACGGCTCCAATTATCAACTCATTTCTCTTAGGCCGCTGAGCTACCATCTTCAACATTTCGCCTCGCGAAATTTGACACTCTTGATCACTGCTCACTGACGCAATACGGGTTCTGACCTTTTCTGGGGCCTCTTTCTCATACCACCCGCTAGCACGTACCAACATCCAATGTTTTCTGCTTCCTATCCGGAGGGTTCTTCTCTTGGCCGAATATACGACGTCATTGTACTCCATCCAGGGCTTACCAAGTATAATCGGAAAAGATAAATTCGGCATCACGTAACCCCAAATCTGTTCTATCCTACCGTCAATGTCCAATTTTACATGCGCAATTTCCGTAATTCCTATAGCCTTACTTCCATCGGCGAGCCGTAAATGACGTTGTGGGATTCTTTCCGAGTATAAGCCATATTTGCGCACAAGACCTTCATCAATTACAGAAAAACATAAGCAGCCAGTGTCAACCATTGCTTGGGTGTAAAAAGATGCATTAATTAAACAATCTACAAGTAGTGGCTGACATTTTAGTTTTCCTAAATTCTTTCGAGCATTTGTTACTCCATCCAAGGCCTTTTTTATCCCCCTGAGCGCGACTTTGCTCAGGGCTCCTCTTTTCCCGAATCTGATCTCTCCTCTTCCTTATCATCCTGAATGATATCCGCCGCGTTGACTCCCGATCCAGGACGCTTCACCAGACTATACTTCCTACAATCCCTTCCTATGTGACCTGATCGGCAACAGCGCACACATAGTCTCTTCTCTATCAATCTTTCAAACTCCTTCTTCGATCTCCAAGGAGCCGGTGGCCTTAGGGAAGGATTAGATACCGAAGGCCAACTTCCTTTATTAGGGCGGGGATTATTTCGGGGGCTCACACTAGCCACAGCTTCACCCTGGCGATCCTGTAACAAATTGGACAGTACTGAAAGTATGGAATCAACGTCTCTCATGATGACATCTCCATCTGAATCCTTTTCCGGCTCTCTGCTCTTTGAGAGAACACTACCCGACTTAGGAGGCCCCAATCTTGTAGAAATCTTAATTGATCCCTTCGGTCGATAATCTGGCAATTCTTCAAGCTTATCGGCAACCTCCTTAACTTCTGCTACCCATAGGGAGTAGTCCTCCTCGGAAGGAAGCTTAACTGGAACTAGGGCTTTTCGTAAAGAATTATTAATCGCTGCATTTAGAATATTAACTTTAGAATAGGGAGTCCACGTGCGATTGCCCCCACTTATGGCCACCTGGTATTCGAAATCTTTGATAAAGTTACTGAAGAGCTGATGGTCACTCTGCTCCATTCGGAGGAGCTTTTCAGACGCGGCTAATTTGGCTTGTTTATCTTCGAATTCGTTCCGAAAGTGTTGTACTAATTCTCGCCAGTTATATTGCTTCTCTTCCGACCTATCATTGAACCACCCTGCAACCCGCGGTCGCTTATCTACCGGGAGAGAATTCACCATATCAAGACATATCGACTTGTCTGAAATTATTCCATCCAATTCCTCCTCAATTCTTGCCTCGAGCAGTTGAACATAGAATGGGAATTCTCTCTGATCGCCATCCCATTTAGCGAGTGATACATCCCTTCTGGTAACCCATGAAGAATTCTGCTTTGGTTGCGTATTCCTTCCAATCAAAAGCCTCACTAACCCCTGGAGTTCTTCTACCGATAAATTCGCCATTATATTCTGTGGGTTTTCCGACGTCATATCCACATCTCCTAATTGCGGACTTGCTGAAGAATCTGCCATTTCTAGTAGATGGTCCGCGAGGTTTATGGTATCCTGAGCGCTAAAATCCTCAGCACTATAAAAAGAGGTTGAAGATGATGAACTCTGAGCAGACTCCGGAACCGAAAATTTCATGCAATTTAACCAAAAAAAGATTTGTCTCAGGGCAACGTCCTCCGGGCTACACCCCACGGAGAGTCACCTTAATGTGTAAGATAGATTTAATATATGTTAAGGGTTAAAGCAAACGGTCCATGCACGAAAGCAGTACCACAAAATAAGTTAATATTAAATCTATGGAGAAGGAGTCTAATGAGGGCAGTAATAGCGATATTTATAAGTTCCCACCAGTTACTAGAATGTTCTTCCCGCTCCTCTGATTCATTGATATCCTTGAAGATAGATCCACCCAGAATACTCTTCTAGAAGTTTCTCACAAGTTCTAGCAATCACAGAAGTAAAGCCGCCGTCTATAAATAGTTATGCAGCGCGCATCTATTATGCACACCTATGCATAACACAAGGCCATGAGGAATGAACGGCATAAATGCGCTACGCCATAACACGTGACACGGATGGGCCACACCAAAATAGCCCAGCCACAGATTCACTGGGCTCAACCCATCACACCTTATGAGGTTTAGGTATTACCACAACTTCAGCACGGCGGAAAATACTTGGGTGATGCCCGTATATCAGACAGAGACTGTATAAGTGTACGATCCATGTGCGCCATGCTTCCACTTCCCAGATGAGGCGGAGAGCAGAAACCGAAAGATGGTCGTGGCCTGGAGTAGTGGACAATGTACTGAGTAGACAATGTCATACTTCATCTTCGTCTACGGAAAGAGGTGCTGGGATCGCTCGGGATGGACATGTAGGGGAGTACATGGATACATCAGGATCCCTGCTTACGCGAGCGAGCTTTGTGCGGAAAAGGATGTCGGCGCGCTCAGTTGGGGTACTGTACGTGACGCCTTTATATTGAATCGGAGGGGGACCAAAGCGACTGGAGAACTTTCGCCATCCAACCACTTTATGGGCCTCCGTTATTGAAGACACGCTATCCAAAATTGCGCGCTTATGCTCACGTTTGGCTTGCTTAATAGTTTTGCGGAAGCTTCGGTGCGCCTCACTGATGAGATAAGGATCACCACTTCTCCGCGCTTCAGCATACCGTCGGCGTTGGTCAGAGCATTCCTGACTCCAATAATCCTTACACGGCACACATGCGGGTCTCGGGAGGTTGGCTGTAAGTAGAATAGCTGATAGGGTAGAAATACCAGAGGATGTCACCGCATCTATGAGTTGGGAGGTGGTTTCCTCAAAGTGCAGGCTAGGAGGAGCGGTAGTAGTTAGGGCTTGACAGACTATCTCTGAAGTATCTGCGTCAAACTTGGGCAACTTCATTGACGGAAAGCGCCTTTGGACTAGAGAGAGCTACACTACGCCAGATATTGTTTCATGATCGGACGTTGTGTGAGCCATTGGATCCACCCGTGCCAAAAGTCCTTCCATTTTAGTCAGAACAAGGTCGAGGACGTGGCCAGCGCGATGAGTAGGAACTCCATAAGGTAAAGCCCACCTTACCAAATGGTCATCAAGCCAGTCGACAAAGTGTCCCACTCCAGTCGAACGAGACATATTAGGCTCCCATAGTTTGTGGTGAAGATTAAAATCTCCCACAAATATGGAGTTGGGCTTCACCGGCCAATTAAGAAGAGGGCTGATACAATCAGGCATTGGCGCTCCAGGTTGCCGGTAAAAGTTAATGGCCTCTACAGACGGAGAGCACTGAAGGAGGAGCGCGACGATATTGGGTGACGAACCACTGTCTAACTGAATTGGTCGGAGGATAGAACGTTTTCGTACGTACGTGAGAGCGCGAGGGCGGGCTAGCTTCCAATCACGATTGGGAGGAGTGAAGATAACGTAGGCCAGGTGGGACTTTGTTACATTCTTGAAATTAATAGTTTTAGTCCAGGGCTCCTGAACAAAGATCACATCATAGTTGCCTTGGAAAGCGGCTTGCAAAAGTATGAGGTGAGAGGATCCACCACGTCCGACGTTAGCCTGGAGGAAATGAAGACGAGGCGGGGGGTGGCTCCTAAAATAAGCTCTATTATTCATAGAGGTTTGGAGTGTTATTGGACGCTTGCCTGTCTGAATCTATTTCCATAGATCCATGCGAGGCGTTCTCAAGGGCGGTAAACCTATTTTGGGTAGCGGAAGGAGCGTGTGTAGAAGGATCGCTGGAGTTCCCGGAGGGAGGCGACTGATCATTTGAGTTGTCGGAGTTGGAGGTAGTAGTAGCAGCACGGGCGGCGGCAGCAGCAGCAGCCCGACGGGACTTGCGAAGCTTGTTACGGTTGCCCAAACGAATTTCGGTAACCTCTTTCATCGAGAGTTGAATAAGTTTGCCCTTGTGAGAGCGAGGACGGAGGGGGCAATTAAGGTTGTCTGCAGGGTGAGGGCCCAAGCAGTTGATGCACCGTCGAAGATGAGAACATTCTTCTTGGTGGCGGAGGGTGCCGCAAGAGGCGCACAAAGCTTGGATCCGGCAGCGAGAGGATTGATGGAACCCAAAACAAGCTTCGCACTGAACTACCTTCGGGTTAGGGATGTAGCGCCGGGATGGGGCACTGTCAACTATCCGAAAGATCGGAACCTCCTTTGGGAAGAATATAACTGCAGTACAGAAGGGGTTATGACCATTCTCATGCTGCGACCAGCTGGCGCTAGATGGGGCCACACCTGTCTGCGCTTAAGCGATGCTCTTGACGTCATCCAGCGTAGAGGAAGCCAGACTTGATACCGGATTCCAAATGCTGCGTGGAATGCGTTTGACGACGTATCCAATACGCTCCTTCACTTGATGTAAAGCTCCTGAAAGAGAGGCCTTGATGGAGTCGGCGTGTTCCAATGCAAGATTCAGCAATTCCTCGGACGAGAAGGTTATGCTGAATCCGGTTGAGTTGCGGGAAACGGAGGCGATACCCTCCTTGAGGCCAGGGACGATTTTAATAAGAGCAACTTTAATTGATGTCGCATCTGCTCTAAAGAGAGGAGCGTTTTCTGTAAGGCGAAAGATGGCTTTAGGGCCCCTGCATATTACGGTAGGTTTTTGCGCAATTGCGCGAGGAGGTCCATTTTTGGTGCTGGGCTGAGCGGCAGCTGGGGGAAGAGAGGCAGATGGGCATGCGGCGGTTGCTGCCCAACTTTGGGGTTGATAAGCTTGAGGAACGAAAGGTTGGGAGGGAATGTTTTGGCTGGGCTTGGGTAGGGAGCTCGCCGGCTTGGGCTGTCTCGGAGAGTCATGTTGCATAGGATGCCCTGAAGCAACGGCGAAAAGAAACGCGTCCATTTGTTCGCGCACGAAGGATTTAATGAGAGGGTCTGCCTCTTCAACAGATGTCCAAAACTTGTTGTGGAAGTTCTGAACCCAAGTAGCCCGGCCTTTTGCAACGCGCTGTACAAGCTCGAGTTCATCAGCGACGCGCTGGGCGAAGGGAGGAGGTTGCTGTGATTTGGCCATCACTGGCTGGATAACCAAGTAGTAAGAGGCAATGTAGATTGATTTAGGAGGGACAGTCTGTGAAGAATAGGGTCGGCGCGATTGTGAAAAATGCTCGGCTAATACAAGCTAATGAAAATAATCAAACATATCAACCTCATATCACGTGATTTACACATTTGCTGGAGTACAACACCATATTACAACACCATATTACAACACCATATTACAACACCATATTACAACACCATATTACAACACCATATTACAACACCATATTACAACACCATATTACAACACCATATTACAACACCATATTACAACACCATATTACAACACCATATTACAACACCATATTACAACACCATATTACAACACCATATTACAACACCATATTACAACACCATATTACAACACCATATTACAACACCATATTACAACACCATATTACAACACCATATTACAACACCATATTACAACACCATATTACAACACCATATTACAACACCATATTACAACACCATATTACAACACCATATTACAACACCATATTACAACACCATATTACAACACCATATTACAACACCATATTACAACACCATATTACAACACCATATTACAACACCATATTACAACACCATATTACAACACCATATTACAACACCATATTACAACACCATATTACAACACCATATTACAACACCATATTACAACACCATATTACAACACCATATTACAACACCATATTACAACACCATATTACAACACCATATTACAACACCATATTACAACACCATATTACAACACCATATTACAACACCATATTACAACACCATATTACAACACCATATTACAACACAACGCTTTTAATGCTGTCAAGAATCAAGATAGGATCCTCCCCCAAGAATTAAATTTGAGGTTGATAGTAGGGGAATGTTACATTTCTGAAGATAATGTCATGCATTACAGGGATAGAATTTGGTTAGCAAACTTTGAGCTTTTGACAACAGCAGTAATTCAAAACATACATGATTCCTATCTCTCAGGGCACCCGGGGAGGGACGCAACAATCTCGTTGGTATCAATAAAGTTCTTTTGGCCAGGATTCAATCAAGAAATAAGGAGATTTGTTAAGAGCTGCGATACCTGCGGGTGGACGACAATTTGGCGAGACAAAAAGAAGGGACTTCTTAAGCCATTACTTGTTCCTAGTCAAATCTGGAAAGAGATTTCTATGGACCTCATAACTGGACTTCCACCATCTGGGTCTGATAATAGAACTATTCTTCTAGTAATTACTGACAGATTAAGCAAGGGTGTAATTCTACTACCTGTCCCATCAAATCAGTTTGATGCTGAAGGACTAACAAAAATTTTCCTCACCCATTACGTCCCACATCATTGGGTTCCTAATGCAATTGTGTCTGATTGAGGTCCGCAATTTGTTAATGCCTTCTGGAACACCATTCGCAAACAACTTAAAATTAATCAGAGACTCTCGACAGGCTATCATTCGGAAACCAATGGCTTTACAGAAAGAGCAAATCAGGAAATTGAGACCTAACTAAGAACATAAGTCGCTTACGAACAAGACGATTGGATTAACTGGATTACTCTTGACCAAATAGCGATTAATAAAAAACCTGCCACATCAACTCAGATAAGCCCATTTTTTGTCTCGTGGGTATGACGCCAATCCAATATCAACAACTAATAATAAGACCCCGCCCAAAGGATCGCCCACGAGCAGAGCTCAAAACGTCGTGGAAAAGCTTAAAGAAGCACATGAATTTGCACAAACAACTATGGTTGTGGTGCAGCAGTCGCAAGAAAAGTACGCCAATAATCGACGACAAGAAGCAATTCATACAAAGTTGGTGATAAGCTTTGGCCTAATCTAAAAAATTTATCCACTGATAGGCCCTCTAAAAAACTAGATTAGACGCATGCAAAATTTACAATCAAGAAATTATTCCCAAACTCACCTCACTTTTACAAGTTAGATACTCCAAAAGGAATCCATAATAAATTTCATACATCCCTTTTACGACCAGCAAATAACGAGCCTCTCTTATCACAACAAACAGATGATGCTCAGCCACCAGGAGTCCTATTGGAAAACGGAGATCAAGAGTACGGTTTCGAAGAAATCTTAAAGATGAGAACAAGAAAGATTGAGAGAGGAAAGAGAAAAAAGGTCTTAGTTAAATGGGCAGCATACACTAAGCCGACATGGCACTCTGAAAATGACTTTCAAGACAGAATAGCCTTGGACATCTTTGAGGCCAAACACAGATTAAAAAAATAAAATAAATGCAGAACGGGGGTAATGTCACAGGCTAGCGCCTGGCAAAATAGAGGCTGTTTCTGTCACAGTCCAGACAAGAGCGCTTGCGCAGCTAAATGAATAGAGGCAGTTTATTTTCTATCTGAAGAGAAAGTAATCTATCTCGTAGTCCTACAAATATATACAAAGCTCTACTCCTCGTAGATAATACCATAACCCTAACATCAATGAGAATTCCTGAAATAGAAGTTTGCCACGAAGCAGAAGGTTGCCGCATGCCAGGAAGCTCTTATTTCTCAGCTCCATGATCCATCTATTTTGGAAATCCTGATATAGAATATTCCATGACGTACAGGAACTGTCTGGACCTCTATGATTGGTCCGAAGTGTGAGTATCCACGTATGGCGGCCGACGGCACTAGTGCCTTGGCACCCGCACAGGATAACTCTCCGTAGATAGCATATAGAATAGATATAATCAAGAAGTAACCAACCACCATCCATCTGCTAGCAGATTCAGCCTGTGCCAACACTAATTAGTGGTTGAAAAACCGCAGATTAGCAAGGTATTTAGAAGAGACAGCTTGTGACGGCCTTGCCTACGTATAACTGTGCTAATTACGGTTCAATCGCCCTGGTACTTATACGGGTTAACCTCGTAGGAATAGGCCACGATTTAATCGACGTGCTCCAACAGCATATGCCGCTGAAAGCTCGAAGTAGGCTAAGCGTTTTATCGACAGAATCAACAACGACCCTGACCAGTACGTACCGTCCTATACCTCGACGGATTCACTGACACCAACCTTATCCCCACGCTACGACGGGGACGAATACAAACCCCTACGATCTCGCAGGACGACAATTTAAGCTCAAAGAGACGCGCAAAGCCAAGTACTACGCAAGAGTTTCACTAGCCATCTCACACCCAACGTTACGAACCATTCCAATCCACCCCAAATCGTTCCTGCAAGCTCAATCAGCCAAGAGAATTTTCGTGTTGCCTTACTACATCCAACGCTAAGATGGAAAATCTTGGAATACCAGATGAGTACCGCCCTCTAGTCAGACATATCGACATAGAAACGTTTGGGGAGGAGCTCCCAGAGAATCCCACGAACAAGCAACTCAACGGGTACGTCCTCGACCGTATGATCCAGTGCCGAGCGGTTGACCGAAATCTCCATGATTACCTGGTAGAAGACTTCGAAACTTTCACCGGCCAAACGTGGCAAGTAGTCTTTCGGGATATCTCCAGGCTGTTTAAAGACAAGATCCGGCACCACGGGATTATGGTAGTGACATCGAATCAGTCCATCGCAACCAGGATCCACGAGGCAATCAAGAAACCGTGGAGTGAATGGACTCCAGAAGAGGTGGCGCGACAAAATCAAAACGGCGGTTTCGCGCCGCTTTCAATGTATTCACAACAGCGACGAGGCGAAGGCATCACTGTCGACACAAAACCCAGTACAACCCCGGCAGTCGCAACCATCGACCCCACGGCGCGAGCGATTACAGATCTTGCGAAGATCTATAATAATGCCAGCATTAAGTATAGCGGTGAGAAGTACGATTACCTCCAAAAGAGGTTAGTCGTCTTCAACGACAACTGCCAAAAAGTCTTTCTGCCAGTCGACAAGCGGGTACGAGTTTTGTCAGTTACTCTCACCGGTGGCGCACTCGAGTTCTACTACGAGATTATCGCTCCTCACGCCAACGATACGACCTTCGAAGACGCTGTCCGACTCATCGAAGATCACTTCGAGACTCCGGAGATGAAGCGGGAATATCTCAGCGAATGGAACGCCACGACCCTGCAGGTCCTCATTGATGAAGCCTCTGACAAGCCAAAAATTGACAACTTCGAATCTCTCCTCAAGAGACTGAAGAGAATCCAACCAGGACTCGATTCCTCCCTCCGCACGGAAGCTGCTCTTCGAGACCGCATACTACTCGCTTGCGACGACATACAGGAGTGCGAATTGGCCATTCTCAAGCCCTCACCAACGCTCCAAGGCGTATGTGCAGACCTAAGGAATGCCATCAAAACCCGCACCAAGATTGTCAAACGCCAATTCCTACAGCAGCAAGCAGACGGGGAACAGTATTGGACGGATCGAACCTTTGGAAGGGCAAAGCAGGCAGATCATGGCAGCAGCAACCGGGGCAGCCACTTCCGTGGCTCTGACCGACGCACCGATTTTCAGCGTAGCCGACTCTCCGACCGTGGCCGACAGCCCCCTCGTACCAGGAAGTGCTACGTCTGCGGTAAAACAGGCTGCTGATCTTCGTCTCACCCAATCCAAGAGCGACGATCAGCGTACAATCGCTATCGTGATACAGCGTACGTAAGCCGTGCAGATCCATCACCAGAGGCATATCACGCATTCTTGGTCGAATTCGAAGGACTTGAACTCGACGAGTTAGCTAATCCTGATCATTCCGACGAGGAAACTCAATTCTTCACCGAATTTGGTACCCTTAGCGATGACAACGCCATCTCCACCCTCGCAACCCTGAACGACCTCACAGTATTTCACGCCGCAACGGGAGTTGACCCCTTTGAAACGAGCACTAAAACTTCCACTCCTTCGTCAGTACTTGAAGTCTTCAATGCAAACCGGTACAACGACCAGACCTTCCACGGCATCCTTCCTGACACTGGGGCCGCCGGCGTCTCTACAGCAGGTCACCTCCAGGTCAAGGCTTTACAGAAGGAGTTACCAGGAATAAGGATCAACACAACAACGGAAGGAAACCACAAGATCCGCTACGGTGCCGGTGATGCGACATCAATTGGGACAATTCGGGTACCTACCCCGATTGGGACTATCGAATTCGAGGTTCTACCTACCAACACCCCCTTTCTACTTTGCCTAAAAGATCTCGACCGACTCGGTGCCGCGTTAGGTAACGTAAGCAACGTGCTCTGCCAGAACGGCAGAAAGTTTCCGATCGTACGCAAGTACGGCCACCCATGGTTACTACTCGACAAGTCAAAATCAGTAGCTTGGTGTAATCTCACGGAACCAGAGCTCCAGCAAATTCACCGACGTTTTGGGCATCCTTCCGTTCGCAAGCTTTCCAACCTCTTGAATCGCATCGATGAGGATTTTGATCCGAAGGTTATTGCCGAGATCAATCGACTGTGTCACCAGTGCCAACTCCACCAGCGAGGCCCCCAGCGATTCAAGTTCAACCTCCGGGATGATCATATCGAATTTAACACGGAGATCATTGTTGACATCTTCTACCTCAACGGACGCCCGGTTCTTCATGTAATCGATTCAGCAACCTCTTTCCAAGCGGCAAGATTTCTTCCGACCATGTCATCCAAATCAGTATGGGAAGGACTCCGAGCCTGTTGGATCGATGTATACCAAGGACCACCGGAGCGTATTGTACACGATGCCGGCAAGAACTTTACCTCGGACGAATTCAAGCAAAACGCGGGAGCGCTTGCGGTTGAAGTCAAGCAAGTACCTGTAGAAGCGCATCAAAGCATAGGAAAGGTAGAATGTTACCATGGACCTCTCCGACGAGCCTACGAGATCATCCAGACCGAATCCTCGTCTCCGCCAGACATCACCCTCCAGATGGCTGTCAAAGCAGTCAACGACACGGCCGGTCCGAATGGCCTTGTACCTACCCTCCTTGTCTTCGGCTCCTACCCTCGAATTCCAAGTGATCAACCGGCAGTAACTCCCGATGTTAAACAACGAGCAATGGCAATCCAGAAGGCCATGAAAGAGCTGAGAGTCATCATGGATAGACGCAAGGTTAACGATGCGCTCGGTATGAGGAACGGTCCCAACACTTTCGAAACCGCTAAATTGCAACCGGGTGATGAGGTGTTAGTTTGGCATGAATCTGGCAAATGGACCGGCCCGTACAATTTACTTTGTGTTGCAAATGACACTTGTACTGTCGAACTACAGCATGGACCAACAGTCTTCTGAATCACCTCAGTAAGGCCATACTACCGTGATCCTCACCGACAACAACAGAATGGTGATGATGATGATTTCCATCCAAACACTGACTCTGAGATTGAAGCAGACAGAAGCAACAAAATGGAAAGATCTTGCAGGGTAGAAGCACCATCCGAAACAGGCAAAGCTTCTGAATTAGGTCCTTCGACATCAACAACGACGACAAGCACAAAAAGGGGCAGAGGACGACCAAAAGGCTCCAAGGGCAAGCCTAAGCCACCTCAAAACGACAACTTCCTCTCAACAAAGGAGATCCATGATCTAGAACTCGCCAAGCAACTCCGCCGCATTGGCAAGATCACCACTCCGGGTGAACCTTTTGAAGCGTCCGACCGCAAAGAAGTTGACAGATTAATTGCAGGTGGCATCTTCCAATTCGAACAATACGACCCACTTTGCCACACTGACCGAATCTTTAACTCGCGAATGGTAAGGGAGATCAAGAATAAGAACACCGAATCGCCGTACGAGAAGTCGCGACTTGTTGTCCAAGGATTCAACGACGAAGGCAAATCGGTGATTCTCACCCAGTCCCCAACTATCCAAAGAGCTTCGCAACGCATCATCCTAGCGCTCGCACCGGCTTTGAAAGACCGAGGAATCCGGGTATACCTGCGTGACATTACGCAAGCGTACACGCAGTCAACAACAAATTTGAATCGACGGATACTCGCGCATCTACCGAAAGAGATCCAACATCTTTACCCCCGCGGCACCATCATGACGGTCATCAAACCGTTGTATGGAATTGCAGAGGCAGGTACCCACTGGTGGGCAACGTACAGCAACCACCACAAGGATCAACTTGGCATGACTACCAGCACTTATGACCCATGCCTTCTTATCTCGACTAACAGCAGCACCGGATTCGGTGTCGTCAGGGTTCAAACTGACGACACTATTATATTGGCCGATACCACTTTTAACGACTGTGAGGACGCCAAGATGATTTTCAAAAGTAAACCAAAGGAAGCACTCACCACCGACATCCCTCTTAGCTTCAACGGATATGTTATGACCGAGACCGGTAATGACATTGCTATGACCCAGAAAGGTCAGGGTAAGAGGATCCAACTTGTCACGAACCACGACACCAAGTCGTACGTTGAGCAACGTGCCCGCGGGGCATACCTCGCTACAATTTGCCAACCGGAAGCAGCTTTTGACCTGTCAGTTGCGGCTCAGACAAGGGAACCCTCCAGTGACGACATCAAAGCCCTTAACAAGCGCCTACAGTGGCAGATTGACAATCTCGACTGAGGTATCACGTTCCGACCAATTATCCTGGAGTCTGCCAGGATGTACGTGTTTGTTGATGGATCGTTCGCTAACAACAAGGACTTGTCGTCGCAAATTGGGTTTGTGATCGTCATTGGCAACGAAAGTAGATGTAGCGCCAACTCTGGGGACCTGGATGACCAGAGCATAAACAAAGTTACGATCCGCGGCAACATTATCCACTGGAGCTCTATTAAGAGCAAGCGAGTGACGCGCTCAGTACTCGCGTCAGAAATCTATGGTATGACGCATGGTGTCGATGCAGCTTATAGCTTCAATAGCACTGTCAGCATGATCCTGAGTCAGCTCGAAATCCCGCCTCTCCCCCTTGTCGTTTGCACTGACTCATTCTCCCTGTATGAGTGCATAGTTAAACTCGGAACCACCAACGAGAAACGCCTCATGATCGATGTAATGGCCCTTCGACAAATGTATGAACGCCGAGAGCTCGCAGAGGTACGATGGATAGATGGCAGTAGCAATCCCGCCGATTCCATGACGAAAGCGGCACCGAACCAAGCTCTCGAAACCTTCATCACTACCGGTAGGATGACTGTCAATGTTAACGGATGAGTTGATCGCAGGAGCAAGGAAATATAAAAATAAAAAAACAGGTACAAGGAGTTAAGGAGGCGCTTATGTAAAATATTTCTTTCATATTTTAGAAAGTTGCCAGTGTCTGGACCTCTATGATTGGTCCGAAGTGTGAGTATCCACGTATGGCGGCCGACGGCACTAGTGCCTTGGCACCCGCACAGGATAACTCTCCGTAGATAGCATATAGAATAGATATAATCAAGAAGTAGGGTCGGATGGTGCAGTGGTACATTATCCGGGCCGTTCTTCCAAGTAGAGTCTGGGTAGCTTGGACACATGCTCCACTTGAGACAGGAGAAAGCTGGTTCGAATCCAGCAAGACCCTCACACCACTTCTCTCGCGGTGATACTGTATTCGTAGAATGACGAAAGCATGCTCAGATAGCCACAGGTTTTTCTCGCTTTTCCCTGTGGTGGGTATTCACGGAAGAGGGTACATGTCGTAAGGCGTTATTCTCGTAGTGGTATCTGCAAATGAAATCTGAGTATGAGTGTTCCAAACGTCAAACAGAGTTATTCTGCGTCACATACATATCTTCCGTAATCATTCGCGTCATAGCCTCAGGCTGCATACGCAAAAATGATTTTAAAAAAAAAAATCAAGAAGTAACCAACCACCATCCATCTGCTAGCAGATTCAGCCTGTGCCAACAGGAACCCCTACCTATATCTATCAGTGCACAATGCACTACCCCTGTTAGGCCTGTGCACGCCTATGTATAACATAGGCTATAGGAATAATCCAGCTTACCAGCTGTTACAATTCTCCTCCTTCCAATTGGCTGCTCGCCGGCCTTCTAGGCTGTCGTTACTAAAAAATTATCAAGGTAAATGTTGACGTCTGGGTCCCTTGGATCACATGCACTCTCCATCTCCAGGAAAAAAATATGGTGCCGACATAACGCCCAAATCGCAATCGTAATCACAGTCCCAAACTCTAACTCTTGTCTTTCTTGGCTTGATGACTGTTGGTATTACATTGTCGTCATTATTGCAAACCCAACAAGTCCCCAAGGCGATCCATGTGATGGGCTATCACCAAAACAATAGAAAAAAAGTAAGCTGAGCGCAATACAGTCTATTTTCTAACTATCTAGAAAGCAATTTCTAATTAGGCTGAACAGTATCTATACATGCAACTCTAATCTCGGGGTGATTCTTATCCGTCGGATAGGAGATCATGAACACTTCTAAATCTACGTATTCTCATCGGCGTTTCGTATCCGCCGGATCGGCGGTCACTCATAATCCCGAAAGTATTCATCGGCGATTCGTTTCTATCGGATCGGCGATCATTCATCCTCGGATTAGCGTACATCCGTATTACCGAAAATATGCATCGGCGATTTATACACAGATTCATATGCGAGGCACAGCCGGTAACAATTAACAATGCAAAAAGGATTTTATTCAAGTATCGACTGTCTATTCTAACTTCTCATATCATAGTGTAATATACATGTACTCAGTCTTCTTCGAATCAAACAAAGATAGAACAGATAATCTCAATTCCCTAGGGATGATTCCGATGCTCCAGACCGCAGCTTGTTTAGTGGCAATCATGTATATTATCAATCAAGTGGCGATGAACTGTCAAGCTTGCTATATAAATAATAACAAGTAGAATTAAGCGAGGCGAGGATGCGACCTGTTTCTGGCTCGTGCGCTTTAACGATCAGAGGTTGCGTAAAGTAGTTGGGCAAATATTTCTATCAAACAAAGAAGAATAGCTGAAATCGTGAGATGTTCCGACAGAAAGGAACAACGATATCCTTTCAAGGTTCATCCGAATTTCCCTCGAAAGTATTGAGACTGTAGCAAATCGAGCAGGAGAAACTAGCTAGAAATAATTGGTGGCACAAATCATCTCCGAGCACGTACAAAAAGCTTGACATAAGAGATGCCCCTTTCCCAGTGAGCTCCTACGAAGTCGCAAAGACTTGGTATGAGTAATGGCAACTAGAACAGGTTATGGCGACTTTTTTGCTTATCAAACCCGCTTCTTATATGTAATTTCCACCCTGAACTACCTCTATGGATCGGAAAAAGCTCCCATATACTTTTTCTTTAGTCGAATCTCCCGTCACCGTGACGAGCGCCCTGCAGGGCTTTCACATAAGCTCATCCCACAATTAATTCGCAAGCCAGAAGTAGCAATGATCTTAACTAGTCGGCTCAATCATCCTCGCTTTTTCGAGGAATTATGCCTTCGATAAGGAAGACGATATTTGTTTTCGTTTGTCTATGGTCAGAGGCTCTAGGCTGGACAGGCAGAGCGGTAAGAAGGTCTGACTGATCACCAGTTAGGAGAAAGAGGTCTCAAAAAAATAATCTTTACTTTATGTAACTTTTTCTTTCATGGAGCAGTTTGAAACAATACAGCTCAACAATTTAATATGGAGGGTCGGATAGTGCAATGGTACGCCGTTCGGACCGTTCTCCCAAGTAGAGTCTGGGCAGCTTGGACACATGACACATTTGAGACAGGAGAAAGCTGGTTTGAATCCAGCAAAACCTTCACGACATATCTCTCGCGGTGGTATTCTATTCGTAGGATGACGTAAGTATATATAGATAAACATGGATTTTTCTCACTTTTCCCTGCGATGGATATTCACGGAAGAGGGTACATGCTGTAGGTCTTTATTCTTGTAGTGGTATCTGTAAATGAAATCTGAGTCTGAGTGTCCCAAACGTCAAATCGAGTCATTCTACATATCTTTCGTAATCATTGGCGTCATAGCCCCAGGTTGCAGACGCAAAATTGATTTAAGAAAAGGAACCGCCCAGTCTCCCAGAAGGTCCTAAATTTCGAGGACTTTACACAAAAACTAGTTTAATCTTCCTGAATATTTCTTCTCTATAAATGAGTTACAGAGTACCATTACATATATAAAAGACCATCATTTCGTTTTATAATTCATGACACGCAGTAAAATATTCTGACAACCTGCGGCTGTCCAGTATTCCTTCGTCATTGTCATGTCTACAACAAGGCGGATGAGGAGGTGTAAGGATCGCACTGAATTAGAAAAATCTTTCTTCTGTCATATGATTGGTCACGCACTTCGGCTACCAAGAACCTAAAGTAGAACATGTCATAACCCCTGGCAATTTTGTCCACCGAGTCGTATGGGTTATGACAGGTCCTGCTGTACATGGGAGAACGGCCAGGACGGTGTACCACACCACCATCCAACCCGAACCCTTTTGTCGCTAACGGCAACTAATCTGAAGTCTAAAATGTCTAGCGTAAAGCGCGTATCGTCGCGTGCGAGTGTTCAAGATATCGGGGAAGCTCCATACCAATCAGCGAAATTTTACAGCGCGCTTACAAAGCCTAGCACAGGAGATTACTGTCTCTTATACACAGAGTGTTATATGTATCTGAGGGAACTGAACGTAGGAAATTATGCTTTGGTTTACAGATCATCAAAATTTTCATTGAGATCCAGGGGTGAGATTCAGGCGCTTATCAACATGATAAGTATAGGTCAGGGTACTGCGGCTCGAGCCCTTGAGGTAAAAAAAAGTTGATCAGTCTTTATGGTAACAGATAATTTTTGTCCATCCGTTACCACCCACACAGGGTAATGTGTCGCCGCGATGGCCAGTAAAACTCCATTCATCACTACTTTTGAAGTAGCAGATACTATCCAACCTATTTTCACAGGTGGTAGTATTGCGCTGGATAGTAATGGTAGCCTTCTCGCAACAACTCTTGGGGAGGATGCTCTCTTGACTGACTTCGAGAGTGGGAGGCATTTGGCAAGAATTGAAGGCGTAGGAACCTCTGAACTTTACGCATCTTCCGCTAATTTTTCTATCAGGATGGAGAGCTGATCTCATCTTTAACGCGTTAATCTATTCTCACCTTTTCTTAACACTGCTGACAACTTCCCAGTAACGCCCTCGGCTTCTCATCTAATTATCTGCTCTAGATCGCTGTCTATGCGCATTTACTCCCTACATGCGTCACCCAGTCCCAGTGATCCAGTTAAATATGAACTTAAGAGAACTGTCAAAGCACATGTGACTCCCATTGTAGCTATCGCAGTAGATGAGACTGGAACACTCCTCGCAACTGGAGCGGCAGATGGTGTAGTTAAGATCTGGGATATATCTGGGGGATTCGTGACTCACCTATTCAGAGGACCTAATGTACTTATTTCGTCTCTTCGCTTCTTTGAATTGAAGTCGAGTAAGACAGAAGAACGACTTGGTATCTCATCGCGAAATCGAAAAAAAGAACCTAAGCATGGTGCACTCGACAAAATCAATTCTCAAGTATCAACAGCGCCATACCTTGCGACCGGCAGCCAAGATGGAAAGGCAAGAATCTGGGACCTTTGCAAACGAGCCTGTATCTCCGTCCTAGCTTCTCATGTCTCTGATATTACAGCACTTGATTACTCCCCAGAGGAAAATGTACTCTTAACAGCAAGCCGAGATAAAACTATAATGTGGTGGGATTCTAAAACCTGGAAAGTTAGAAAAGTGATCCCAGTTCTGGAAGAAGTTGAATCTGCAGGGTTCCTCGAGTCGGGAAAATACACGTACACTGGAGGAAACAGAGGAAACTTACGAATTTGGCAGACTGAGGAGGGACGAGAAGTTACTTCTTCAGTAGCTGCGAAGGGCGAAACAGATGGCATCGTTGGCACTTTGCATTGGAACAATTACATTCTCACTACACAAGCAGATCATACAATGACCCTTTATTCCACCTCCCCTCTTAAAGAATTAAAATTTTTGGATACAATATCTTCGCTACCGGTCATCCGAAAAATATCTGGAACCCATGATGAAATTATAGACCTCGGATATCTACTTCCCGATCGCTCATTACTAGCACTTGCTACAAATTCCGAGGAAATCAGGATTGTATCTCTGGGACAGGAGACTCGGATAACAGGAGCTAAAAACTACTTCGGAGCAGATGTCGCTCAATTACGGGGCCATGATGATATTATAATATGTCTCGATATGGACTGGTCTGGGCACTGGATTGCAACTGGAGCTAAAGATAACACTGCTAGATTATGGAGAATTGATGCTGTCAATTCTTCTTTTATTTGTTACAAGACCTTTACCGGCCATGCAGAGTCCATCGGAGCGATTGGCTTACCGCATCAGGTCCCCCCTGAATCTTCTTCCGCTTTTAAATCACCTCTCGAACACCCCCCTCAGTTTCTGCTCACTGGCTCCCAGGATCAGACCATAAAAAGATGGTACATTCCTCCGAATGAGGATTCTCCCACCGCTCAGAAGGCGCCTAGAGCATCTTATACTCGAAAAGCGCATGATAAAGACATCAATGCCATTGATATCAACCACAACTCCCTGCTATTTGCATCTGCTTCTCAGGACAGAACAGTTAAAATCTGGGATGTTGATGAAGGCGAAGTCATAGGTGTTCTTCGTGGCCATAGACGTGGAGTTTGGTCCGTCAAATTTGCTCCCAAAGAAATGCCAGCTATTCTTGGACAAACCGGACCTGGAAACAAAAAGGGTACAATACTAACTGGGAGTGGTGATAAAACAATCAAGATTTGGAGTCTATCAGATTTAACTTGCATCCGTACGTTTGAAGGCCACTCAAATAGTGTTCTCAAGGTTTGCTGGCTCAATCCTGTTTCAACTGGAGAACGCCAGAGACCCACTCAAATAGTAAGTGCTGGAGGAGATGGATTAGTCAAGATTTGGGATGTAAATACAGGAGAAGTAGCATGTACTCTTGACAACCATGAAGATCGCGTCTGGGCGCTCGCAGTCAATCCTACAACCAACATGATTCTTTCGGGCTCTAGTGACTCAACTGTGACTTTCTGGAGAGATACAACGTCTTCCACTCAAGCAGCCTCAGTAGCTGCCGCAACACAACTTGTGGAGCAAGAGCAAGAACTTCAGAACTACATCCATGCAAGATCTTATCGTGAGGCTATCACTCTTGCTTTACAGCTTAATCATCCAGGACGCCTGCTTGCATTATTTAAAGCTGTCGTCACTGCCACCCCTGAGCCGGAAAGCTTGTGCGGGCTGAAAGCTGTGGATGCTGTATTAACATCTTTATCAGACGATCAACTTTTCAGCTTGCTTCTTCGACTTCGAGACTGGAATACTAATTCAAGAACGGCTCCCATCGCACAGAAGATTCTCTGGACAGTTTTTAAAAGCTATCCATCTTCGCGATTGGTCAACCTCAAACTGCGCGACAAAAGTGGAGATAAAAGCCTTAAAGAAGTGTTTAATGCGCTAAAAGTATACTCAGAGAAACACTATAAGAAGATTGACGAACTATATGATGCAAGTTATTTGGTTGAGTATACATTGAGAGGAATGGACGGGTTAGATCCATCTGGTGGCGGGCACGTTACAAAAGAATCTCAACTTGACAGCGAGAGAGAAATGACTATGGGCTAATCTGAACCTTGATTTATTTTCACCTGCGCAGTGTAACTTGGGCGTTCAATTTCTTCCTGTATAAAAATCGGCGTTTGGGGGGACTACACTTAGGGTAAAAAAGGTTATTTAAAACATCATAGCACTTGGGGCATAATAGAGGAGCTAGTGCGTCTCACTCAGTCACAATAGAAGTGGGTCCAAGTGGTAAGGTTGTACACATGTATATTCGCCAGAAAATCTTCAGCTGGTGGCCCAACTACAACAGATATTAGAATGTAGCAAGTCAATCTACTAACAAGAACCTATACATGTATTATTTGTATTTACTAATTTTCACGCGTTCCACACGGCTCACATTGAATGAGTGTTGCAAGATAGTTATATTGTATCCACATAGTCCCCTCTTCCAACCCGACTGTCCACAGCCGATTCCTCAGACACTACACGACTGTATCATGGCTCTCTTAAAGGGGATATAAATACAAAATTAGTATTTGAAGTCTTCCCTCCATGTCCTGTATTTAAGTCGACAAGGTTTTCCAAATCTGATGCGGTCTTTGCAAGTAGACTCTGACTAGCGTACCAGAAACTTCGAACAGGAAGCCCGGGTTGATGTGGGCCGGGAATAAGTTGGTCCCGTCGTATTTTGTGCGTCCTTGAAAATATACTTCTTCCGCGCTACACAGGGTGCATATATTCCCAAGGGAGTAAGTAAAGATTGCCCACGGTCCATCGTCGAAAAGTTCATGCGTGTGTGCTCGCTCTGGGACATGCCGGACCCCCTCGCCAGGGGCATAGACGCGTATTTGAGCTTACGTGCCCTGAGTAAATGAGCGCTCCGGATCCCTTGACGCCTTGCAGCCAGACGCACGGGGTCTAGCACGGAGAGCTTCATGACTCTGCACTAATGCTTGCAGACATCTAGTTTCCGCCTCTGCAGCCGGATCACGAATCATTCGCTGAGGCTGAGGTGGCAAGCTGTTGGGTCGGCGGCTAAGTACCGAAGAATCAAAGGTAGGGACTGTTGTCGTGTGTGGGATATGTGATGGCAATCGCCAGCGATACCGGGTGTACGGCGTCGATAGTTGGAGCTGTGTGGACATCTCGTGGCCAGCGATATTTATTATCTCAATTCGTCTTTTCAACCTGATTAATTCTTCGATATCGCATGGAAGAGACTGGTCTGCGCTTTGAGTCGTGTTTGAAATGCCTCACAGCAGCTTTAATGCCACTGAAGCATCTAGCGTGATCACTTATCCACGCAAGTGGTGCTCCAAACTGATGATTATTTGAGCTAGTAGAAGCATTGTTTCGGTATACAGTTGTCCTTTCGTTTGTGCAACTGTGTTGTAGGTATATGATTCGGGTGTACGTACATTGAATGGGAGTGAGCTGGTAGATCACAGAGATGCAGATTATATGGATTAGAAGACAGTGTAAATTGATTTTGAATATGAATTGATGATGGTCAACATTTTGGAGGAAAGCTCCCTACTTTTAGTTCTACAACAAACGCTAACTAGATAATGCTAACCTGATCCGATAGAACAAACAGAGCAAACATATCCAGTCGTGTGGTATACTACATTTATACTGTGCGCAATGACATCACTAGTGCCATGGTTATGCGAGCCCTAGGTTTACTGGTACAACACTCCCCCTGTCGGTAACGACCCATATAGTTATTGGATTGCGACTGGGGACTTTACTTTCGTTAGAGAGTCAGCTAATTGATCGGAGAAGGCAACATAGGACAGCTCAATTAATCCCTTTTGGTGCTGTTCACGACAATAGAAGTTTCTAAGTGAAATATGCTTAGATCTTCGGTGATTGTCGTGATTTCTTATGAGAAAGATTGCTGACTGATTGTCCATATACAATTTTGTGCATGTTGCTCCTTCAACAAGCTTGGTGATATCTAACTCTTCCAGAAGTAATTTAGTCCACTGGAGCTGACAACACGTTTCGGTGGCGGCAAGGTATTCGGCTTCAGTCGTGGAGAGCACTACTTCCCGCTGGAGGTGTGATCGCCAGCTTATTGGCCCTGGTGCGAGTATAATCAATGATCCGGAGGTTGATCTGCTGGTTGATGGGTCTGCCGCAAAATCTGCATCTGTGTAAGCCTTAAGTATGGGTTTACCTGCTGACCTTGTGAAAGTGATTCCTTGATCTGGTTCTTTAGAACTGTATCTAAGCACCCAATGGGCTGCTAGTAAGTGCTCATCGGATGAGTTGGCGAGAAAACGTGCCAAGTGATTCACTGCAAAGGCAATATCGGGCCGTGTATTATTCGCGAGGAACTGCAGGCCGCCAATGATGAAGTTGTACCTTGTGGTTTGCTCAGGTGTGCTTTCTTTATCATTGGGAAGCATGAGGCGTTCCAAAGGAGTTGTTGAAGGTTTGCAGTCTTTCAAGCCGTGCCTGTCGATTAGAGTTTGTGTGTATTGACCTTGTGACAATGCTAAGGTTTCTTTTCTAGGATAGCTGATATGGATACCCAAGAATAATTCTGTGTTCACCGATTTTAGCTTTTATTTCTTATGCAAAGCTTTCATCAATGTTTCTATTTTGCAAAGATAAGGACCCATCACTTGAAAATCGTCTATATGCATTACCACGAACACATATTTTTGGACATTAGTATA
Organism: Podosphaera xanthii; assembly: GCA_028751805.1. Taxonomy (NCBI): domain Eukaryota; kingdom Fungi; phylum Ascomycota; class Leotiomycetes; order Helotiales; family Erysiphaceae; genus Podosphaera; species Podosphaera xanthii. The sequence goes on from JAPWIX010000005.1 coordinate 1,107,427, forward strand.
GAGACATACGTCAGACGTAGTCGGGCGGAAACCATGTTTAGCAAGGGTGGCTTTCGCATCGTCATACCATAGGGCTGCGGCCTGTTTAAGACCGTAGAGTCCTTTTCGAAGGAGAATTATGCATCCTTCTTTCTCATATCCATCTGGCATTTCCATGTACAAGTCAATATTGATGTCGGGATTTAAGAAGGCAGTTGGGACATCTCCTTGTCTACGGTGCCAGCCGAATTGGTGTGCCAGCACGAGTGTCATAAGCGGTATGTAGACAGTGTGGGTAGAGAGAGAGGACAAGATGTGGGTGTCAGGCTAAAGGTTGCCATCCTACATGATACACGAGATAGATGCATCACCACTCGGCTAAAAGGCCAGACCAGAATCATAGAACACTATGATCTGGCAATCTCCATATATATATTATACAGCAGAGGCTTTCCTGACAACGAGCATTATCCTGCCTGTTTCCGCTCGTGGCGTAGGAGCGAAGGTCTCGTAGTAGTCTATGCCTTGACGTTGGGTAAAACCTTTTGCAGTGCATCGAGCTTTCTATCTCTCAACGCTTCCATCTGCTCGAAATTTCTTCTTGAAAACCTACTTAGGTTTCATAGATTTTTGTCCCTGTGGAAGCTCCGTGCGCCTGATGATCTTTATGGCTCCTTTATCCTTGAGAGATCGAAATTCTTCGTCTGTAGCTCTTTTCCATTGCGTAGCCTCTGGACTGCTCATGGCTTCATTCCATGTTTTTGGGTCATTGGATATTTTTGCCGTTTTGCCGTGATTAAGGCGATTATAGTCATGTTCTCTGACCTCCCTACCTTTTTTAGTTATCATGGTCTCTTTTCCTATAGAGTATTCTCTTTCTGAGGAGTATTCTCTTTCTGGGGAGTATTCTCTTTCTGGGGAGTATTCTCTTTCTGGGGAGTATTCTCTTTCTGGGGAGTATTCTCTTTCTGGGGAGTATTCTCTTTCTGGGGAGTATTCTCTTTCTGGGGAGTATTCTCTTTCTGGGGAGTATTCTCTTTCTGGTGAATGCGTTCGTTTTTGTCCGGCGATGGAATGAATGGGATCCCATCTCGTCATAATCTGGTCGTACGGTGTTTCTTCCAGCTCATTTTCTAAGCTAGTCTCCCCCTTATCTTCTGGTTGCAGGGAGAGTTCTTGTGAGTGTCTGGTGGAATGGGTTTCTGAATGGTAGTCTGTGATTTGTTCCGAGTGGTGCGATTCAGCTGGTGAGCCTTGCTCACTATTTTGGGAACTTACATCTTGAACGTTTGTTTGCAGCATTTGCTCCTCTGATGGTAGAAGTGATGACTGTTCTTCTTCAATATCTGATGTGGGGCGATCGTTTGCACTGTCACCTGATTGGAATTCTTGGGGTTCATCTTGTGTCATTAAGTGCCTCTCTGGTGCGGGTGATGGTTGCTCCCCCTCAAACAATGCAGGGATTTCAAATTCAGGGGTCGAAGGTGGTTGGTGGTGAAGTGCCTCTGTTTCCGTGAACAAGTAGTTGTTGCTTGCCCAGTAGCTATGCGCCTTCTGCCGGTCAATCAGGGTTAGTTCATCCCCGAACATGATCTCTTTGTTAAAAGTTGCATGTGGGGTGAAATTTTCGATCCATTTCCATCCATTTGCCGAAGTCCAATGCGGATAATATATTATAAAGTTTTTATTGGTGTTAGTTTGGAACCCTATGAACCATCCTTTAGTTTCTCTTGGTTCAAATTTACCCGAATTTGGATGGATAAGTTTGTAAGCTCTGCAGCCAAACCTTGGGATATTAGCAAGATCTAATTGACCAGTGTGAGGCTGATTAAGGCCTTGCATGAAATCAAGTAGAGGGATTTGTTTTGTGTGTAGACAATAGAGTCTATTGGCAACAAAACATGCGTGTTGGACGGCATATGGCCAGTACGAAGCAGGCATTCGTGCGTCAATAAGCATTGATCTTGCCAACCTTAATACTACCTTATTAGCTGCTTCAGATACTCTATTTTGTTCGGGGGTGGATGGAGCAGAAATGTCAGTACGTATGCCGTATTGTTTACAGTGTGACTTCATACAAAGAAATTCTGTGCCACCGTCTCTGAAGATTGCCCGAATTCTCTTACCAAAGTGGGGATTTTGGAATTTAATCCATTCTATGAGGAGTTGCGAAATGTTGTCTTTGGATTGAGTGGTGATTGCCCATCGCATTCGTGTTTTGGTATCTGTGATGATGACGGCGTATTGATGGCTGTTTGTTGCAGTGGTAATCTTGCCAACTGTGTCTACAAATATTTCATCCAGAGAAGTATGCGGTATTGGTTGTGGTTCCCTGGAGACAAATCTTTGAGCTTTGCTTAGGTGACATGTCTCACATGTTGTTAGTTCACTAAGATCTATACCTTCGAGGCCTTTGACATATCTGGCGGTCTCCTTCAGAATACTTTGGCTTACATGTCCGAGACGCTGGCGCCACTGTTGTGCACTAGTAGTGTGTGGAATTCTTGCAACACCTGGTGCAGCTACAATGGTGGAAAAGTTAATGTTGGAATTTGTGTCAAGGGCATGTATGTAGTACACTTCATTTTTGCAGATCAATTTCACTATGGGTACAGTTCTGCCATTGAGTTGCTTTTGAATGAGAAGAGAACTGTCTCTATTGGCGACAATGTTACTTAGCCTTTTCGGCCGGCCCGCTGTGATAATGATCAACAATGATACAGGCGAATAGATGGATTCACGCAGTTTTAATGTAATATTTCCAATTTTAAATTTAGCTGTTCCTTGATGGGTGAGAGATTTACTGCCAACAGCTTGATCGAACTTGAATAGTTTAGAGCACTGCACAATATCACTGAAGAGAGATTTGTAAGGGATGAAATGGTGGGACGCACCCGTATCATAAATGGAATCCGTTTCATTAATTCGGGATAGAGCTGCTATGATAACGCCGTCATACTCATTGTCTGATTCCTCCTCGTGCTCGACTGCTGCAGCCTGTTTACCTCTAAAATTGCTACTCTCCGAGCGGTTGCCCTTGTCAGGTGCCAACTCGGGATGAAGTCGGTAACAGTATCTATTCTTGTGTCTGAGACAGCACGTCTTACAACATGCATTTGGGTCTAAGTTGCTACCGTTAGGTATTGATGCAGCACATGTGGGGTTGTGCTGCACCCTGTTGCCTGCAACGGATCGCAACAAAGACATTAAAGTTTGTAGAGGCGCGTACTCATTACTAGCAGTGTACGCCTGAGCATCCCTCCATATGCTTAGCCATTCAATTCTTTAAGTACCCTGAACAAAAAGTGCAGACGCTTGTCCTGCCCCGACATGGTAACCATTTGTCACAAATCAATGATGTCAGCTGGAGCTTGATGTTAAGGATATTGCAGATTTAATTTCGAATTCTACTGAAGATTAAACTGTGTTACAATTGTGTCTACTTATATTCCCATACGTTCTCCTCCAATACCCGTCCGCACGTGCTTTTGCGTCATTTTCCACCTCGCAAACGTCATTGCTCCCCTGCCACCTAACGCATGTCGAGAAGCGATTATTCTGTATAGCATGCGCTCTATCACCTGCATGGTGTTGACCGTCTTCTGCAGGTTTCGGTTGGAGAAAAGTTTTGGTGTAAACGCGACTTGTTCGAGGGTTGAGCAGTCTGGAACTGAGCGTCAGATATGACACAGAGAGGGATCAGGAAGGACACGGGTTCTGGCGCTGAGGTTGTTCCATGTAATTCTAGGTATCATATGGGCTAGTCATGCTGAGACAGGCGTCTGGGACAGTAGATAGTGGTTTCATGGAGTTAAGGGGAAGGATATGAAGAAGGGATTCCTCGAGATACTTTTGGGGGGATTATCTGAGAGGGAGTTATTGGAGGGCGTGACACCCTATCGCAAGCAGACTCTATTTTGAGTATATTCTATATCGTTATTTCAGTATATTTAGTGGTCGGTGAAGGCCATACTATTCCTGATTATTTTATCCTCAATTATTTATCTGTTGGAAGTTAGAAGCTCAGACTTTTACTAGTCCTGCGTGGATCCCCCTTGAGTCACCAGAAAAGGCTCGCGTTGCATAACGTGAGCTACAGGGTTTTTTAGGACTACCGGCCGTTATAATCCCCCTTCTCATAACACCAATCTCACTATCAAGACCTCACATAGCTACATACCGACGCGTCATGTCAAATCTTCCCCGTCCCCCTCCTTCCCTTCCCCCTCCACCCCTACCTGCCTCTACTGCAAACAGTGGAGAGGGGTCGCTGATAGAATTGCTACTGTCAACTACCTCTGCCGCCAACACCAGGACTCAGGAGGCCACTCTCCTGTTCCAGAACATTGCTTGTGTTCTAGACAACGCCATCATTGAGAATGAAAATCTTCCCCACCACCTCAAAAGGCCCTTCTATAACTTTGTTGCTGATCTGAACTCAGTAGCACGCAAGCACTTTGACTGTTATATCAGAGGCTCACCTCGACCTCCGATTTCTTATTCAACTGGTGAGCTTCCACAGTCCCATACAGTGCCTTCGGAAGCACAAAGGAGCCTTCCACGGCCCCAAGTTGCTCTCCCAAGAATGCATCAAGCTACAAACTCTTGATTTGCTAAATGTAATGATCCACGGGATATTGATGCCTCAGGCACTGCCATCGCCGTTACATAACCCTCAATTAATTCTACCAGCTCCATCAGTTCTAAGACAGCCGCACTGACCACACGCCGGGCTGTACCATTCACTTTTGTTAGTTTTCTGTTATCCTCTGTTAGCGTATAATTTAGCGGCACAGCTGCATTTCTTTTGTCTTTAATAGCAGCAAAACCCACACTGTAATTTAGATTCTTCATTTTAGAAATACAATCGAAAGCCGCTTTTTGATGCTCCACGCTCTTGAACCGTGAAGCCTTACACTAAACGCCCTTTATCCTATGCCAATATTGTCTCTACTTCGGCCCCTAGACTTTTTACCCTGAAGACTAAGAGACCAAACAACCCTGATTTTACCAAAAACAGAGCAAAAAATAGAGAAATCCCGGAAGATAATCGTCTTTTCGTTCGAGTCTCCTCAGGCCATCCCGCCCTCCAAATATCTCCCTATGCGGTCATGCTGCAAATTAACAATCATTTGAAAGAAAAACTCGTGCGAGAAGTTCAGTCGATCAAAACGGGTTTTGCAATCTGCCCAATATCAGCAACTGCCCAAGAGACTATATTTGCTCAAATAGGAGAAATGGAAACTTTCTTGTCCACCTAAGGCCATTGCAAGGTAGAAAAGCCGACATCACACATTGCCTACAGGCTCTCTGGTGTGCCTCGCTCGTACCAAGGCTTCGACGGGACCTCAATGACAACAACAGAGATTACTTCTGAGGTCGTGTCTGACGCCCTCCTCCATCTCACAAACGTTGCCCCGCTGAATGTTCTTGAGTCTCGGGGCCAATATGGCTCTGATTATTCTCCCACCAAAAGCTGGGTCGTACTCTATCCCAAAGGCCCAACTCTATCCAAAGTCCTACCACTATTTGGCGTTCGGGTCCCGGTTAAAATTCTCTCACAAAGACTACGCACCTCACAATGTGGTAGGTGCTATGGTTGGCACAATGAGAGATTGTGTGCCAGACTTTCTCGCTGTAGACTCTGCGGCTCCACTCAACACGTGGAGAGCGGACATACCTCATGCAACCCCTCTAGGGATCACCTATGCCCTCCTAAGTGTGCCAATCGCCATGGCCCTCTTCCAGCCGACTCATTAGAATACCTAATCAGGCCCAGAAAAAACAACACCTTACCAGCTTAAGCTCAGATGGCTGAAATCAGACAGGCAGCAGCGGCAGCTAGACTTCGATTAAAAGCCGCACACTGTGGAGTGATGGGAGGACAGGCCACTGATGGTGTTCCAGTAAACAGCTGCCCAGTACAAGTTCCACAAACTCTGCCAGTCTCACAAACCAAACTAGCCCCACAAACCCAGCCGGTTCCACAAACTCCTCCGTCCATTCGAAAACTTTTTACCAAATCTCCCTTATTGTCTAGAGGAAGATTTGCATCTCTAGATCTAGACATGCAAGTAGATAATGTCGAGGATACGGATGAATATTAAGCCCTCGTCATTAAAGATATTTTCAGTTAATGTTGGACGTTGCTCCGCCACTCACCAAATCGCTCTCGAAACGGCATTCGAAAATTGTATAGATATTTTACTAATTCAAGAACCATATATGTCTAAAGATATAGCTCGGAAACTAACTTGCAAACACCCATCCTATCAATGCTTCACACCTATAGATTACTGGTCCATTCGACCTCGTGTACTCACCTACACAAACAAAAACAATGGCTTATCGTTTGTCCAAGATGCCCCTGTCACTGATTTAAAAGTAGGCAAAGGAGACCTTCTACTCCTAACAATTAAGTTCCCGGGAATATGGACGTTAAAGTTATAAATATGTACAATGCCCCTCCTGGAGCTATTGATCCAGGCGCCGGTGCCTCTTTCCTTTACTCACTCGCTGAAACAAATTTCCTTCCTAAGACCATTCTAGCTGGAGATTTCAACCTTCATCACCCCAGCTGGAACCCTTCCTATAATAGCTCGACTTCAACACAAGCAGAAGATCTAGTTCGCTGGATTGAGTCGAGAAACTACTCCCTGGCATCCGAAATTGACGTTCCAACCCATAACCGTGGGAATGTTCTCGATCTTTGCTTCTCTTCTAGTCTTTTACTCTCAGAGGGCATCTCAGCCTCAGTTCAACATGATTACGATGTGGGATCAGATCACTTCCCTCTGCTTATTAAAATTCCATGCCAAGCACGAAGAAAACCTCCTACACCAAAGTTGAGGGTTGCAACCATTCATGAAGAAACATTCTTTTCTCTGCTACACACTCATTTGGACTCAATACTCCCTCTTACAGATAAATCTTGTGCAAGCCTTGATTGTAGAGCGGAGAAAATCATTCAAATCTTATATAGCTGCTTTTTGGGATTCGCAAAAAGATCTCTCCCACACAACAGGGGACAACCATGGTGGAATCAGGACTGTAGAACAGCCAAGAAGATATACCGCAACGCTTCTCGAACTGGCAATACAACCTTTGAAGACAAAAAAGCCTTTCATAAAGTTATTAAGAGGGCAAAAATTGCTTTCTAACGGAAAATCATGGATGAAGCTGCAAACGCAAAAGACGTCTTTAGTATAGCAAAGTGGCATAAATCAAGAGGGCAATTTATTTCCCCTCCCCTAAAAGATCCAAATGATCCGGATGGCCCACTAGCTCAGTCGCCCGAAAGCAAGGGCGATCTTCTAGCGAGATGCCTATTGTCTAATCAATCAGAGGTTGAAGATATCCGACTTACAAGTACAGCGTTTGCAAGCACTTCTCTTCCCTTCCCCAAGATCACTTCAGAAGAAATCTCAAGATCCATCTTAAGAGCTGGCAATACTACACCTGGCAAGGACTAAATCCCTACTGCTGTTTTAAGACTGGCCTGGCCACAAATTGCAGACTTAGTAAATGATTGGTTTCAGGCATGCTTAGATACTGGACACCACCCAAAATGCTTTCGCACGGCAATTCTAGCAAAAATTGAGAAGCCAAAAAAGCTAGATATGTCTTCTTCCAGATCCTATAGACCAATCGTGCTTCTTTCTGTGCTAGGCAAAGGACTCGAAAGGCTAGTGGCTAAGCGGATGTCGTGGATAGCCATAAAGCACAAGCTCCTTACTCGGCAGCAATTTGGGGCGTTACCACTGCGATCCAGTGTTGATCTGACAACTTGCCTGACTCATGATATTGAGAGCACTTTAGCTAGAGGAGAGACTGCATCAATTGCTACACTAGACATCAAAGGAGCCTTCGATGCGGTGTTGCCTGGTAGACTTGTTCGTTGCTTAAGAGAGCAAGGCTGGCTTTTTCAACTTTGCAACTGGGTTGGATCATTTGCAACTGAGCGCGAAGTATGTATCCGTCTAGATGGAGCAATCGGTGATCCGAGGCCAATCTACTGTGGACTCCCTCAGGGCTCCCCAGTATCCCCGATTCTCTTTCTGCTATACATTTCTCCTCTTTTCAGGCTGAGCGGCCATCAGAAAGCTTTTGGCTATGCTGACGACTTTGCTGTCCTAGCGACATCCCCCTCTCTACAGGAAAATACCGAAAAAATAAGGACAGCAGTCAACAAGGCGCCACAGTGGGGAATCAATGAAGGCGTAACTTTTGACCCCGGTAAATCCGAGCTTCTCCACTTCTCCACTTCTCTCGGAGGAATAGGGACAAACATCTCAGCCCCCAAGTACATACAAATGAGTTTACCATTGTGGAGGACACTCAAAAGCCATATCTAAAATGGCTAGGAGTCCACTTTGACAAAAAACTTACGTTTAAACATCATGTCAAAACTCAGGCTGCTAAATCACTCAAGGTTGCCAACGCTCTCCGGTGTATAGGAAACACAATCCGGGGAGTCTCACCGAAACTCTCCAAACAAATGGTTGCTGCTTGTGTATTACCAGTTGCACATTTCGGAGCTTAGACCTGGTGGCCCGGCAAGACCAAGGTCAGTAGAGGGAAAGTAGTAAGCAATAGAGTTGGCTCCCATTTAGCCGCTCTAGATAAAGTACACAGAGCGTGTGCGAGAGCCATTCTTCCAGTGTTCCGCACCACTCCTTCGACTGCCTTAATAAGAGAGGTGGGCATCTCCCCGGCCCAAATCGAACTTGACAATATCGCGCGGAGGGCTGTGGTACGTACGAGAAAACCTGACTCTCGTCACCCCTTATACCTGCGCAGCCAGGCATCAAGCTCATCTCCTGCTACGTCATGATTTTCTCGCTGGTGCAGAACTGTCCCTCCCTCTAAACAGGTTGATCCACTAGCTCACCCACCCTGGGAGATCAATGAATCTAAAGAAACTTCACTCCTCCGAGTCGGTGCTCCTATGGTATCCAACGAGCGAAGAGTTGACAGCTTCCAAACATTTTTGCAGAACATCCCAAAAAGCGACATTTTAATGTACACTGATGGTTCAAATCAACCCAATGGTAACGCCGGCACTGGCTATGTTATCTATCATATAGGATTAAAAGTCTGCTCAGGTGCCGTCCCTTTCGGAAACAGCAAAGAAATTTTTGACGCAGAAGCTTTTGCTGCTCTTTGCGGGATAGAAAAGGCTGTCAGCCTATCCTCAGCCCGCTTTGCAAGTAATGTCTGGGTGTTTTTGGATAACCTGGAGGTCGCTATACAACTCCTTTCTGGACCTTGTAACCCTTCATCTCAAAACATATTTTCAAAAGCGACCAAGCTTGCCAACAAATGGAAAACAAGAGAGCGGCTTCCCCACACTTCTATGGGACAAGTTAGCATCAGGTGGATGCCAGGACATTCCGGGGTCGAAGGAAACAAACTTGCCAATCTTGAAGCAAAGAAAGGGGCCAGTATGACATACCTGGACCCACCCGAGTACTCTTTAGCATCACTGAAGAATTGGCAAGAAGCCAGAGAAAAAGAAAGTAGAGAAGAATGGTGGAGAGATAACATCCCGCAATCTTACTCAAAACTAGAAATAAACAGCGCTCCTCGTGCTCTGAAAGAGCTCCTATTCACACGTAGGAGTCTAGGTCAACTAATCGCTGCCAGGACAGGGCATGGGGATTTCGCGGCTTATCATAGTCGTTTTAATCACAAAGAGGCTAGAATGGAATGTATTTGTGGGTCTCGGAAGACACCTACTCATTTCTTTTTTTGTCGGATACTCTGACGTCGTGGCAGCCGGCCTCCTGGGCCTATAAATCAACTTTTTCCAAACCTACTTGGCACACTAGAGGGAGCAACTAAACTAATTAAATGGCTTGACCATTCTCGATATTTCGAGGACATTTGTCCCATATGAGGAATTTGATTGTTTATGCTTGTGCCTTGTTATGTTTTGTTTTTTCGCTATTATATACGATTGGGGGCTCCTAGGAAGGATAGTTGGAGCGGGTGAGTCGGACTAGCTGATCACTAGTCGCGAGCAGGTGGAGATCTCAAAAAATATTTTACTTTCAGCCTAAATCTCTATATGCGCGGTTTCAGACAACGCAGCATAGCCATGTAAACTAGAAAATTCTCAGCTCTAAAGCTCAGGCTCTAGAGTCTTCTGGCTCGAATGGGAAAAAGGTTTGCGGGTAATAGCCGCGCTACCTAAATAGACGTCAAATAGAATACACACACACAATCCCCCTTCTCCCCTTGCTGTTTTCCTGACGTTTCATTTTAGTGTGCCATTCTGCAGGACCAACGAAGGTTCCTGCTGACTCGGCGATTGGGCCATTGCTCTCGATTATAGGGCCATATTCTTCTTCGAACTTGTCTAAGGCTTTGGTGTCCATCACATATTCTATCGGTTCCCATGAGGGTTCAACCCAGCTTGCCCATTTAACCAAGGCCTGTCTGTACTATCCGCGACCTCGACGTATTGTTCCGGTCCTTAAAATTGATTATATTTCATATTCAGGTTCATTAAGGTCATCGTAGATAGCTTCATTCTGGGCGTCATCTCGTTTTTGGCTAGGAAAGGGGTCGTTACTTGCTCGTTTAACTAGCTCAACGTGAAATCTTTTTTGGGCGTTACCTGGTACGTTCAACTCAACAATCAACGGATTAGGGACTGCCGTGACCTCATACTTTGCGTGCAGCCACGCTAGTTTTTTTGAGAGTTGAGGAGTATTTACATTTCGTAAGTTCAGCCATACCTTGTCACCTACCCTGAATGCTTCTGGTTGTCTATGATAGCGATTTGCGTTGTCTTCGTATCGTTGCTGAGATGACGCCATGGCGGCTTGTGCGAATTCTTGGGCTTCCTTAAGTCTTGTAACAAACCTCTCAGCCGACTTCTTCCCTGGATGTTTAGAATGGCTTTCTACATCTGTTGGTTCTGAAATCTGACTAATATTGTATCCGTGACGGAGGAAGAAGGGGCTCATGTTACTAATCGCCGTATTTGGACGTGAATTGGGAGCAAGCTGTGCCATTGGCAACAAATCAACCCAGTCATCTTGAGCATAACACGTAAAGACTCTCAAATATTTGTACATTTCCTGACTAGCTCTTTCGCTCGCATTTGTCTGGGGATGATAAGCCGTCGTTAAGCGTTGTGTGATTCCTACAATATTGCAGAACGTCCTCCAAAAATAGCTTAGCCAGTCGCTACCCTTATCGCTTGTTAAAAATTTGGGGAATCCGTAATATCTGTAGCAACAATCAATGAACACGCGTGCTCATGTTTCCGCATCCATAGACTTTATGGCGAACAGAAACACATCTTTGCTTAGGCGATCCGTTATTACCATGACGTTTGTGCACCCCCGTGACTTAGGCAAGTCGGTCACAAAGTCAATTGTTAACTCGGTTCCTATTCGTTCCGGAATCAGGAGGGATTTAAGAAACCCTGCCTTAGCTTCACGCCATACTGTGGTTCGTCCACACAAGTCGCAGTTCCGTATGAACTTGCGGACCGAGTCTCTCATCTTAGGCCAGAAAAAACATCGTAATAAAATAATTGTCATTGTGTCCTTGCCAGGATGACCCGCCAAATGACTATCATGCATCTTTTGCATGATTGCTGTGCGGATTTGTTCATAATCTGGTACCCACACTCTGTTTTCACGACCCCTGAGTATATTGTCTGCTGCCGCGGTACATTTGGCGATGTTAGCTGAAAGTTTGTACGCTAGATCCGGAGAGAAAGATCTTTCACCTGAGTTTACTGCAAAAGGAAATAAGCAGAAAAGGGGGAGACAAGGGAAAGAACGCTCAAGTTGAGCGAGTGTCTCTATGGTAGTGGGAGATGACACTCTGACTTGCGCCAAGGGCGTAATTGATCGTGGGAGAGCAGCATGCAATGGTGTCACAAGCGGTATGTAGACAGCGAGGCTGGAGACAGGGGTCAAGAGGTGGGTGTCAGGTTAAAGGTTGCCATCCTACATGATACACAAGATAGATGCATCACCACTCGGCTAAAAGGCCAGACCAGAATCATAGAACACTATAATCTGGCAATCTCCATATATATATTATACAGCAGAGGCTTTCCTGACAAATGGGTAGGAGCCAAGTGGGACCAGAACGCAGGATTGCGTTGTCCGGAGCACGTGGATGTTCAGACGCGCTAGCCAAGTCAGTGTTGACAAGGGCTATTGCAGAACATTGTCCTGCTACTTCTTCCAACGTTTCATCGCAGCGAGAACCTTTGGTTGCTAAGGACTGGAGTTTGTCACAGTCTAGACAAGAGCGCTTGCGCTGCTAAATGGGTAGAGGTAATTAATATTCAAATCTATAAGGATGTGAACTATTTCGTTCCTCAACACATATATATACAGTTTCTCTCCAATCTAACAACTCGCCTTGGCCCTAACATGACTGAAGGTCCCTCGGAAATCCTCGTGTATCAGAAAGTCTTTGTAATAGAAAACCCAGGTGTATCAAGGAGTCTCCACGCCTAAGCTTGCCTCCGAGTCTCAGCTAGTATCTGTATTCCAGGAAGTTTCACAATAGCGAGAACCCCCCTGCCGTATATGTGAGAGGCCCGTCCTCGAATAACTCAAAGTAGAGGTTCAATATAATAAATTAAGAAGTGCGTAAAGCTTAACATACAATCAAGTAGCCCTATATACCTTTCTTCCAATTCCATATTCTTCTAGAATCTAACCAACCCAAGATCATCACGACCAATTGTACAAACTTCAGAATTAGATCGAACCTATAAGAATTATCATCAACGCCTAAACGCCATTACAACATCTGTACACATGCCTATCATCATCTCGCTTGGTACATGTATTTTGATAATCGTCAGCAACGCTTTAGCGAAGGTTCATTAGTTTATTGGCTGCATCCCTGTTTCCCAAGCGTCCGATATAACTAGTACATGTACATGTACACAAGCTAGAAATGCACGGACAGTGGCATAATTATACAAGGGCCAGGGCCCGAGTTCCAACAAGGGTTCTAACCCTGACAGTATAGTACTGTCAGGGGAAACGCATTGTTTATGCTGAATATATATTTATATTTAATCTAAAGAAAGAAGATATCATACAGTAAAAGTTCTACTATGTGCACATGCAAGGCTACAATCATTTTTGCTGAGTCATCACTCAGCCTTATACTGGTTGAGTGATGGCAAGCGCAGCTCAAGCACAGTTCACAACTGTCACAAGTACCCTGCCCTTTGCCACATGCCCCATGCACCATACCTTTATCCCTACAGAGTTTGGGCCTGCCTATGCGCCACATAGGCTACAGGATTAATTCAGCTTATCAGCTGTCACAGAGTTCGCGTGTTCGGTAGTGGGCGGGAGCGACACCAGGGACAGCAGGAACAAAGGTGTAAGGTCGTACGAAAGTGTGGTTGTTGGAGAGAAAAATCCAAATTGGAATTGAGATTGCAGCACCAGAAGGGCTAATCGCAGAGAGGGGAACAGATTCCGAGAAGAATTGGTAGTAACGTTGCATTAAGGCTACGACGCTTCCAAACCAAGGGTAAAAGCTACCATCTATGTGGTAGAACCGGAGGAACTGTTGCCATTTAGTAATATCATTGGCATCGCCAGTGACATCAAGGGCGGGAGGGAAATCAAAGCTTGCTAGCGCAGATTGCGCAGTGTTGAGTTGGGAGAGGGACCACAAAACGTGGGACCAGGCACCAGAACTGTAGAGATGGGCGGCTGTAGTTGCATTTAATGCAGAGTTCTGATTCATGATGGAACGATGAAACGTACGCATCTCTTGTTCAGTATAATCAGCGTCGTGTAGCAAGACTTGATTTAAAATTTCCATGTAAAAAGGTATATTGGGTAGTACCGTTGGTATATTAGAATTAAGCATATAGCCGTCAAATCTATGACAGGTCTAATTTCTTGGTAGTGTGGGTGATACGTCACCAATTCGTTCGATGGGGCCACTGCAAGCAGCTAAGGCTTGGAAGACAGGAACGAGAGGTCCAGGGACTAAAGGGAGCGGAGGTCATAATGACCAGAAAAGCCTTCGAGTAACCAGCATTTGTCGTCGTCGGTGGCACAGACTTCGTGACTAGCACGTAAGGTCTGAATAAGGAACAGAACATCAAAGTAGACAAAGGACACGGGAGGAATCCAAGCAGGAGCGGACTGCAAGAAGCGATGGGTGTATGCCATCTGGAAATTCATCGAGTTTATTATCACGGCTGCGGCTATGAGCGATGGTATGAAAAGAGAGTTATTCTTTTCTTGCACGGTATGAGAAGGCGTGGTCGAAACAAGACTGTAAATGGCAAGAATGCCACTGATGGTTGCAGATGATGGAGTGAGGCCATCACGTCGAGGCTTGCGGTCGCGGCGGGCAGGGGTGGGCACGTTTGAAGACGGACCAGCAGCGACGGGAGCAGGATTGTTCTATATAATCACAGAGGCTGGGGCCAGGGGAGCGGCCGGAGCAGCGGCCGGAACAGCGGGCAGTGATGCAGAGTTGTCTTGATGTTGTTCGGACATTGTTGGAGGTGGGAGGAAGTACAAATGTAATAAAGAGCTTTCGAGTTAAAATTTCAATTATGAATTTTAAAAAGTTTTGTGTGGAAAGTTTTATCGATTGATCCTAGTCGAGTAGAATTCGAAATATGTCACGAATCAATGATGTCAGCTGGAGATTGATGTGTTAAGGATATTGCAGATTTAATTTCGAATTCTGCTGAAGATTAAACTGTGTTACAATCGTGTCTACTTATATTCCTATACGTTCTCCTCCAATACTCGTCCGCACGTGCTATTGCGTCATTTTCCACCTCGCAAACGTCATTGCTCCCCTGCCACCTAACGCATGTTGAGAAGCAATTATTCAGCATAGCATGCGCTCTATCACCTGCATGGTGTTGACCGTCTTCTGCAGGTTTCGGTTGGAAGTTAGAAGCTCCGACTTTTACTAGTCCTGCGTGGAGAGAAATTGGTATAGATAAATGAGTAAATCGAGAATGAACCTCACTGGCCACTAAACTTAACAATACGACTCTCTAGACTAAGGGTTACAAAAACCAGAGCTCCCCTTGATAACCGTGACTCAAGCACACCTGACTCCTCTAACATTTCCCAGTTAAATTCTATTACTCCTATCCCTTAATTCACTCCCCATTGGATGGCGATGATTATGATTGTTTCTCTACTCCCGGCATAACATGGGAGCGACCCGCGACTCAAAGATTGCAATAGTTTTACCCGTCTTGGACCCAAGCGCCTGGCCTGGTCCGCTGGTCTTTTGGAAGTTTAAAAGCCGCAGTTCCTAGGCGTATATTCTGGACTATCAGTAGCCTTTCCTCTTTCTTTGATACAAGGTATCCCTCTCTTAACCGGAATGGTTTCAACGCATCTCCATGGTAGTGTCTGGGTATAGGTGTACCCTCGATTTGCCTAAGACAATATGATTTTCCCATATCTCCTCCAAGTCCAACAATCACAAATGGTCCTCTCCAGGAGGGTCTCAATTTTTTTCCTGCTTCAAGATGATCGAAGAGCATTACTAGATCACCTGGATTATACTCTTGAGTAGCCCGCAGTCCTATGTCATGAATCTGAGCTTTCAAATCTTTTCTTCGGTCAGAACGACCAAAGTTTCTCTTCTTGCCTCATTTCGTCGTGATATAAAGTCAATTATAATTACGGCATGCTCATCTTCACCCGGAAGTACGTTATCTTGACCTTTAAGTGCCACAGAAAGAGTCTCCCTTTTATACTCAGGATAACGCTTAGTAGATGCCCCTGAAGGTTCAAACCCAAATAGTATCTGCGCTGGTGAGTGTGAGAGATGCACTATCTCCCGGTTATTTACATCAAATACGGTCTATGATACATGATCAGGCCATTCACCAGGATCCGATGACATCTTCTTTAAGACTCGCTGGAAGATTTCAACTGCCTTTTCGATCATTCCAGTAGCTGCTTTTGCTGCGACAGGGGAGTGACACCAGACAATACCAGAGCCTTCTGCAAATTTTTTTAGTTTGAGTCCCAAAATGAGGCCCCGGGTCTGAGTATATGCCAACAGGAACACCAAATTGGCTGAAAATTTTACCCAGGAAACGTATCACGGTCTCGGAGTCACTTTGTTCCGTGGCTTCGGCCCATATGTATCTACTAAAATAATCAATAGCGACCAGCACCCATCGAAATTTTGTCCTAGTAAATTTTGGAAACGGTCCAATGAAGTCTATCCCTAGTAATTCCATTGGTTCACTGACCATGACCCTTGCTGTAGTTTGCGACCTGTAGGCGGTGCCATGTTTTGCACAGACCAAACAACCCTGAATGTAGTCTCGCACGTCCTGAGATAAGTTTGGCCAATGATAAGGCTTCAATTTCTTCATCGTTATTGCCACCCCGAAATGTCCGCTTTTATCGTGGACATTGACTAACAATCCAGCAGCCTCTGCTTTTCGAATGCACCTCTTGTACGACCCGCGCACTTCAACATACAGATGTCCCTCGGGCGAGCAAATATGTCGGGATACCTTCCGTAGGAATGCTGCGATATGTACTTTCGTGATTGCTGACTTTGGCACAGATCCGGTTATCATAAATTCCGCCACGTCCCCGTACCAATCATCTTCCAAGTATTTCCGCTTAAGTGATTTGTGTGTGGTACCAGCTCGCTCACTCAAGTTTGCCAATAACTTCGACCCATCCATCTCTCCGCCCACTGGTTTCAATTTCCTAGCCAAAAACACCCTTTCTAACTCATTGTCTCGTAATGGCCTGCCAACACGTTCCAACAACTCTAGGTATCCATCTTTGCCATCCTTCCACTTCCATTCAGCCTCACCATCATCACTCACCACCATCAGCCCAAGCTCCTCCAAGGGCGGCACCCCACAATGATCAGCTGGAAAGATTGTGCGAGAAAGTGCATCTGCCACTTTATTCCTGTCTCCCGGAATCCATTCTATTTCAACGTTAATATCTCTTAGCTCCGACGTCCAGCGTGCGTAGATTCCGTCCAAGAAGGAAGACCTTAAGAAGAATGTCAAGGGTTTGTGGTCAGTCATAATCTTCGAGACTACTGGTGCCCGTAACATGTGCTCATATTTTCTGCAGAACTCCACAATTGCGCACAATTCCCTCTTGTAGGTGCCATAATTCCGTTGTGAAGCTGAGAACGTGAACGCATCATATAGAATAGGCACTTCTCCAGTTTTTCCATCTTCCAAAACTCTCCTCTGCGTAATGAGACAGCCAGCTGCCATCATGCTTGCATCACTGTACAGATAAACGGGTTGGAGATAATCCCATCCATGCATTTCAACCGCCGCTCTACACTTTTCCTTTAATAATTGAAATGAGGCCTGCTCTCGCGCTCCCCACGAAAAATCCACTTTACCAGTAAGACGTGAGAGAGGCTGTTTCATCTCCGCAAAGTTCTTCACCCATCTTCGAGTAATACCAATGGCCCCGAGGAATTTCCTAACGTCTGATGCACTTTTTGGTGTTGGAAATCTCCGGATAGACTCACAACGTTCAGTCTTCGTTTTCAAAATTCCGCCTGCAGAGTGCTGGATACCAAGTGCCACCGTCTCCGTTACAAACAATTCCATTTTTTTAAACAAAAGTCTCAGCTTTGCCCAAACTAGCCGTGGGAGTATTTTCTCCGCCAGCAGAGCATATCCTTGATCGAATTTCTTAAATCCACTAAAGATGTCATCAATGTAAAATGTACATTCTGGTAATACATCTTCCGCCTTTGATGCTAACAACGAGTCCATCGCCTGACAGTTTTTACTCGGCGGGATCTAGCCCAATACCAGATACATTAGTTCAGTGAAGCTGAAAGATGCCGAACATGAGCCTTGGGGCATTCTGGTTGGCTGTAGTTGTCCCAACCCTGGAATTGAGAATGCAAAAAATTGTCGATCATCTGGGTGGACCAGTATAGCCCAATATCCATGCTTCAAGTCCAGCTTGAAAAACATATTGTGCGAGGGGTGACCCAAATAGTCATGACAACTCGACATGAGCTCCACAAAACATCCCGGTGTGTCTTCCACGACATTTTGATAATTGAAAGTAAGGCGGGGCTCATCCCACTCCCCCGGGTTATCTGATTTATTTACCAACTGCGCCTGCGCATTCCAATCACTTAGCTGCCCATTCGCTTGCATTGTCCGCTTATACATCCCGCATTTTAGGCCATCGTTTATTATTCTTCTAAGCCAGAATTCTTTTCCGGGTGGCCATCGTCGCTGCTTAGGTCTGTTGAATGGTGGTGTGCCATCTTTGAGCCTGACCCTATGAACGTACAGATCAGTTGGCGGTAGTTCATCTAGGTCCACTGAATCTAGGTCTCGGTAAGTATATAGGAGTCTTGTAACTTTATCTTTCTGTTCACATGTTAAATCCCCTAGTTTTGCCTTTGTGGAAATGAACCAGTCATTAACCTCTTCTTGCGTCGCTTCACTCAACTTTCTTAGGACAGGCCTTCTATCTGCCGGATATGTTGGCACCTTTTGGTTGTCATTTCGGTACTCCTGCGTCTTGTCAAAAGGTTCGTCCTCCCTACTCCCAGGCATAACCACAGACGGTCCCGCGTCAAATTCCTCACTGTCTGACTCCCTGGCATAAAATACGTTTATCTCATCTTTCATTTGCCTTTTTCCGACTTGATTAGGTCTGAGTTTTTTTTCGAAATCTCATCCATGAGACACCCCAATATATCTTCCTCATCCGACGAGCCTTCGTTATCCGTATCTTCCTCGTCAGACTCCTCGCTGCTCGACTCAGCGTACGTCACTTGCTTCTTTCTTTTGGGACACAATACCGACTTATGTTCCCCACTTTCCACGAATATAGGTCCTTGTATCTTGACCATTTTTTCCTCCCTTTCTGGGTCGCCAATCTCTATAATTGATTCCTTGATCCATATTTTGGCGCACACTGTGTGTAACCATGGTAGTCCCAATAGTAAGTGGACCTCTTCCGAGTTCCTCGCTGAGAATGGGCGTACAAATGCTTCTACCTTCCTTCACACGCCTAACACACCAATCTCAAATTGGGCATAGTGTGTCAGTCTAGCCGATGTCCCATCTGCCACATTCATCGTCAAACCGTTTAATCCTCGACTTGAAAGGCTCTTGCATGATAGTCCGAACTTCTTCAAGAAGCCCGCTGTCACTATTATCATGTCTGACCCTTGGTCGGCTTGTGCCAAATTTTCTGGTAAAGAGACCTTAATTGTCTTCCCATCTTTTTCCGTCTTTACGTCCAATGGGATTCTGAACGCTTTTTCACTAGATATTCCTGACGAGCCAGCCGCCGATCCATACAGGACTTCCGAGTCACTGGCTAAATGTGCCTTCTTCTTTTCCTCTTGGAGTTCGGTTCTCATCCTCTCTTTCATTGTTCTATCGTTGACTCGAGTGGATAGCGTTCTGAATGCTTTAGAGAGATCTGGTGATATCTGAAACAGCTCCATCAAGGATAAGTTCACTCTAATATCTTCAGCCATATTCTTATAATTGACTTGCCCTTTTCCCAGTCGGCCTACTATCTCTCTCAATTGTTTCTTCGTTCGTCGTTCTCGCTTGGAAGATTTTTTTTTCATCTTGACTTCTTGCTCGTCCTCATTTAGGATGTCATGAATATCCATAGGCCTTGCCCTTTTTCTGGTATTTCCTTCATTTAAGTATGACTCTAGAGTCAACATATCCAGTGATTCTTCAACAGAGGGTTTTTGTCTAGCTTCCTGCATCTTTCTATCAAATCCGATGACGACACTCATGCACCGGGCCGAGTTTGTTGGTTCATTGCTAGATTGAATTTCATTAAATTCCTCGCAAGTTAAATGTGGTATATCACTCTCCATTTGCCGCTCCCGCACCGATTCCTGAGCCTGATGTCTGGCCTCTCCTTCCATCAATCTTTCGTCATTTTTCGGACGCCAGTCGCTATTTCCGATGTCTCTATAGCGAAGTCCACTCTGGTCTGCTCCGAACCCAGAAAAATTCGAGCTCAAGCTTTGATTTAGAATATCTTTAAGATAACCTTGCTCCCAAAACTGAAGTGGTTTTCCAGTACACTCAGGTCTCCTGTGACCAAGTGTTCCGCAGCTCAGACACAGATTCCCCATTCCTCTGTTATATTTCTGTGATCCATTGGTCATTGGGTGTCTCGAAAGATTCCTTGGAGGCACGGTCCGTTGTCCATCACTTCCACCTATCTCGGTTCCACGACCAGCGTAGCCTCCTCTAACATTTAAACTTGGCTTTTCTTTCCTTGGCGTCTTCATATCTGGGCTCTGCCACCTACCTCCATTTTGATATGGTTTCGGTTGTTGATAGGCATTACTCTGACTTCCTCGATGTACCATCCCGTCTACAGCCACGCTCAATGGTCGCCCCCATTGTTGTTGGTACTGTTCTCGAAAGTGATCGAGTTCCATCCTCTCTAATCTTTCTTTTTCTATATCATCCCTCTGTATGATACTCTCCATGGTCTTCTTAGACTTCTCAAATGCCCCCTGTAGGCTTCCATGGAATATTGTTGACTTCATCATAACCATAGACCTCAAGTTGTCGTCCCTAATACCTCGAATGAAGGCCTTCACAATAATCGATAGCATTGTCTTTTCAAGAGCAGATAGCTCCGATCTGGCGTCATGTTCGTCATCTCTACCGTTGCTCCGACAAAGTAGATCCTGTGCTCTCTCATGATACGCCATGAGTGTCTCTTCTTCTCCTTGCTTGAGGTTTTGGATGTCCTCTTGCACATTTCCATCCCTCATATTGCCTGTAGATCTCTTCGGGAACTTCTCCATCAAGGCCTGCTTGAATTCTTCCACGTCACTCTCTTTCGGCTCCTCTATCTGGTCCGTGAATTTGTTGAACCTTGGAGCTGAATCCAGCCAACTTTCCGCCTTTCCTGTAAAGAGAACCTCTATTGCTTCAAAGAAGACTCCTGGTGCAACAGCTGCGTAGTGGGGTCGAAAATCCATCTGCAGTTGGTGAAGCCACTTCATCGCTGGTGTGGAACCATCATACTTCCCACACATCTGAAAATTAGGATATGTTCTTGCTGCCATATCTTCGGTAATCTGGTCTAGTTCCTGACTGGACACCACAACTTCTTGAAACCGGTCAATAAGTGAATCCCAAGACGTTGATGATTCAGTTTCTGAGACTTCTGCCAGATCCAGCGGCCTAATTTTTAGTTCACTTTTCCAATATAGTTGACTTAGACAAAAGAGTAGGCAAAGGAGATCTCAATCCAACAAACACTGAATGAGTTAATCACAAAAAAAAAACAGAAGAGAGTCCAATCATTCAATGAAAATAAATAAGCAAATAAATCAAATATCAATCAGAAATAAATCAGAAATAAACAGATCAGGATAAATAGAAGCCAAACTGAGCCAAAGATAAAGATAAAATAGAAAATAAAAATAAAATAATCGAAGCACAGAGATGGAGATTCCCTGCGAAGGTCACCAGAGAAATTGGTATAGATAAATGAGTAAATCGAGAATGAACCTCACTGGCCCCTAAACTTAACAATACGACTCTCTAGACTAAGGGTTACAAAAACCAGAGCTCCCCTTGATAACCGTGACCCAAGCACACCTGACTCCTCTAACATTTCCCAGTTAAATTCTATTACTCCTATCCCTTAATTCACTCCCCATTGGATGGCGATGATTATGATTGTTTCTCTCGAGGATCCCCCTTGAGTCACCAGATAAGGCTCGCATTGCATAAAGTGAGCTAGAGGGTTTATTTGGACTACCGGCCGTTACACCATTGTGCAACTGAGCGGCTTGCGAAGTATTCGTTGCATCCGCCGCATTGTTGACACTTTGGTACACTGCGAGGAAGCGATCTATATAGTCGTCAGCTGTAGATACAGACCTTAAAGTGAGAAGGTTCTCAACGGCGACGGCATAGGGGGCTGTGGCAGTCTCCGTTCTTGTGCCAGCAATGGTGTTGAATAGTGTTTTAGCTGTCATATTATTGTAATTGTTGGGACGCGTGGTGTTTGCGAGGTGTTGTATAGTTATATTTTTAGATTCAATCTCTCCCAAAGTCCATCGTTCCAAGTTTGATAAGTGTAGAACCGGCAATTCTTGGTAATTCTCGACGTCAGGATTGGTTATCGTTAGATTTACATGAGCTGTGATAGGACGAATTCCTGGAATTTCATGGAATACGTGTCCGAGAACGTTCTTTTGTCCGAGCTTTGCCTGGAGCGCCATGCCCCAGCTGGTGAAGGAGGAATAGTTGCCAGGAATTTCTTCTGCGCGTGGTGTCTTCATAGTAAGAGATTTTCTGTTGCAGTGAATCACAATTGTTAGCTAGTGCTCCAGTACATACGTGGATGCGCCGGGCTCATAACCTTTTGGAGGTATATGATTTGGGTGTACGTAAATTGAATGGGAGTGAGCTGGTAGATCACAGAGATGCAGACTATATGGATTAGAAGACAGTGTAAATTGATTTTGAATGTGAATTGATGATGGACAACATGCTGGAGGAAAGCTCCCAACTTATAGTTCTACAACAAACGCTAACTAGATAATGCTGACCTGATCCGGTAGAACAAACAGAGCAAAGATATCCAGTCTTGTGGTATGCTACATTTATACTGTGCGCAATGACATCACTAGTGCCATAGTTATGCGAGCCCTAGGGTTACTGGTACAATAAACTCCAATCCAACCCGTATGATGCGGCCGAGGTTGTAGGTCGTTACTTGCTGTCCTTGGGAGTCGGGACAGCAGAGGTTCGGTTTCATGATGGCCTCAAGAACTTCAAGGAAATTGGTAGGGAAGGGGAAGAGAAAAAATAGATAATGGAGATTTGAGATTCGAAACGAGGTAAGTAAGGAGGGGATCGAAGAATGGAGACTAGAAAGGGAACTGAACTTTCAAATTTATAGTTTGGATTGTAAGCCTCAGGAGCTAGCTACACGATGATTAAAGCAGATTATGTGAAGGGCCAACGGTATCATGTATCACGAGCTGTTGATGTCACAAAGTGTGTATAATTATCTGCAAGGGATTCTTATTTTTTTTATTACTTGTAATGTCGTGTCAGCACACAACACTAGAGATCAGGTACCGGTTGGCTCGGCCTATCTATGGCTAGCCGACCGGTCAGTTTCGAAAGATTCCAATCAAGACGATGTTCCTTCCCCAACCACACCCCATGGGATTCCCGCGAGCCAATACCTTCTTTTGACCATCTCTCCCAGGTCACTGGTTCCGTGGTTTCTCAATTACCAAATATCCTCCCCAATAGCATATCCAGATGTGACTCTTCGACCGGAAGAGCCTGAAACAAAAAAACGGTCGACTGGAGTGGTGCCGTTCTACGATTGTACTTTGCCAGCTGAAGAAGTGCCGGCAGTGCAGAGCACAGGGTGGTTTAGAGATATCGGACTTGTGACAATATTTAAAGTGTCGGCGGCAATTATTCAGACGTCGCTCCGGCATACGCACAACGCATCGCAGTCGTAATTCCTCATGATTCCCACTCCAAACCCCTTTCCTTCTCCTGCGTCTCAATACCTGTCTATCCTTACCTTGTAGAGATTCCTCCAGATCTCTTCCTAAAAGAAAACCTGTATATCACATCTCACTTTTCAAATTTGTACTCCACGACTTAAATCCTCCATCGAGTGTTTGTAACATCGGGAGTATGTGGGAGGATTTTAATCCAACTAGACGATTGTAATGTTTGGGGGGTTGATTTTCGGAGGAAAACGGGCTCCTGTAGGGTTATTCTCTGGCCGTGAAAGGTTTGGGATTAGTTAGGTCCGGGTCTTGTCGAGCAGAATTGTTGACAGGCTGGGAAGCCATGGTCCGAGGGTGCCTTGCAAACCTCCAGCTTCGAATGGGCGTTTACAGCCGGCAGCGAGAAGGTGAAGAGTTTAGCCATTTTAACTTGTGAGAACTTGGAATCATGAGGGAAAGGCACGCTATACAAACAATTACACGGGGCCGAATGGTGGAGTGGTATAACTTCCGGGCCGCTCTCCCAAGCAGATTCTGGGCAGCTTGGACAAATGTCCCACTTGAGACAGGAGAAAGCTGGTTCGAATCCAGCAAAACCCTTACATCACATCTCTCGCGGTGATACTACATTCGTAGGATGACGTAAGCATGCATAGATAAAAATGGAGTTATCTCTCTTTCCCTGTGATGGGTATTCACGGAAGAGGGTACATGCCGTAGAGCGTTATCTTCGAAGTAGTATGGTGTCGGAACTTTGTTCCCCGCCCTTATGAAAATGTCAAAACACCACATTTTCAAAATTAAACGACAACCTCTACAAGACTTCAATTACAAAGAGCTGGCGTGAATTGATAGATAACCGTTAGATGAACAAATAAATGCGGGGATTAAGCAATCAACGCGAGCGACGCGGACTTATTATTATTACAAGTGGAACCTATTTTGGTGAGGGAAGAAATATTAGACCCCCCACCCAGCGCTACAAACGCCACACGCGCCACACAGAGCAGCCAATAAGATCGCACCAAATATGGTTATGTAATCCCAAATTCTCACAGATTGACACCGGCAAAATGTGCCATAAATATGATTAACATGCCCTTCGCGCTAATACCTATCCTCCCCAACTGTGTAGGGCTTATGGTGCGTGGTTCTGAGTTTCCACTCTGTCGAACCAAAATCAATCCCTTCTCAATACAACTTTATCTTTCTCCAGCATCTGTGGTAGTTTGCCGAGATCGTGCTGTTGGACACACTCGCCAAGATAAGAGGCAGCTGTATGCGAGGGTAATCGATGTTGTACTCGCACGTCATCCGCGCATTTTGCTTACACCCACACCAGTAGTGCTCTATGTGGTTCAGTTCACAGTGGTACTTAGGATAGTATAGAACCCTGTGATACCGCCCATTTGAGGAACTTAGCACAGCTTCCTCAATTGCGTTCTTTTGCTGTGAGAAGTCATCCTGCACAGACAAGAGACGCTTGGCGCAACAACCTACCCCAAATTCATTTGATATTATAATACAATGCTTACACCAACTTGGTGTAAGTTTATAATCTGGATAACTTACTACTGGTGAAGCATCGTGGAGGGAGGGCCTCACAGTCACATCGTCATGCATCATGGGAGATGATAAATTCAAGTCACGTTGACGATTGAACAATGCTTTGAAATTGAAAGTCTTTGCAGCCTCAGACTGCAATTCTTTTGCATGTTTTCTAGCTCTCTTCCCAGCTGAACGAGATCCGTTGTCATAACTTCCCCTCAAATGCTTGTCAGCATCTGCAGCCCACGACAGTGTTCTCTTCCCTTGGGTGTTCGTCTCGGTTTCAATCTCAACATCATCTGCACCAGCTTGTTAGACTTTTTTCAAGGCTTGTCGCTTGCTACTCATGATTTACTAGATACACCTTCATGGTCCATGTCCGAGTCTCCACCCAAGTCCTCAACTTCAGTGTCCGTATTGCATTCTTCGGCGTCAGAGTCCCAGAACCAGACTCCATTATTCTCTTCTCCTAGGGTTTCTCCACCAGAGTCTTCTCTAGTACTGCTGATGATTGAACTTTTTGGGTCTAGAAGGCGAGGAGGTGAGCTCTCAGAAGTGGTTGTCTGCGTTCTGACGTGTCGGTTCGTGTCTTGTCCTTGATGAATACGCTTCATATGCGCTTTGCGTGCCCTTGATAGCATGATGAATTCTGCGTGGTTAACAAGTGTAGGTAGTTACAAGTAATGGAAGCTCTGAAATGGATGGTAGCTGATATCACGGCTTGAAAAACTTATCGTGAGTAGTTCTCTACTTAGACAGGTAGGTATCATATGATGATTGAACAAGAAAGATGGCGACAAACTTGAAACATCACGTTCCAGGACGCGTCCTTCAGACAGTGGTACCATAGGCAATTAAGCATGAAATTCGAAATCATAGATGCTTCCTAATTAAGACTAGCGTTTTCTAATCGGGACTAGTGCTGCCGCTAGCATCCACTAGCGCACGGATTAAGCGAGGACTGAATGAACCTCGAGGCCGGGTATAAAAAATCAAGTAGCAGATTCAAGATTTAATTAGATATGGTGGAAGCGTGTACATTTACTGGGAGAAATAACTTTTGTTTAAAAGTGTATAATTTTCTAACCAAGAAATATTGTGGTTGAATAATTTTGTAGATTGTGTATGATGTTAATTTGGGCTGTTCTTCGTTGTATTCTTTTTGTCAGGGGAAAACTTCCTCTATTTATACATGAAGCCATTAACTAGTCCCAAAATAACTTAATTTCTAATCCCTCTAAAATGTTCTAAGATATTTTGACTAAGAGAGAAAACTCTTTGACCTAGGTGTTGAGATGGTCTGTGCTGTATTAATTTAGAGCCCATGCACAGACTAGTGCTAGTACTTCTTGTACTATTAATTTTAATGTTATTGATCTGCATTATAAGTTTGCCGATCTTAGTCTTGTTAACCCTTGTGGTAGTAATTTATTTATTTATACCCAATTTATTTAATTGTATAATTTGTATATATATGTATAATTTGTGTATAAAGATAATTTATGTATAATTTATATGTATGTATAATTTATGTTTATATTCTATATTTGTGTTATTTGTGTATATTCATAATTTATGTATTATTTGTGTATATGTATACTTTATAGTACAACGGTGATTATTGTATTTTATGTTGATTTATATTCTTGAGTGTTATTCTTATTGTAGCTCCGTTTATAATTATTTTCGGCTAATATTATTCTATATTCTTACACTTCTCCTGTCGTGAGTGGAGCATGTGTCAAGGATGCCCAGACTTTACGTTTACTTGGGAGAACATCTAGCATGGTATACCACTGGACTATCCGACTCAGTGGAGCCATTAAATGGAGTAATCGAACTGGCCCTCAATAAATCCACCCGTGCTTAGTCACTAGCGTGTAATAATTAATATAAATTCTTTCATGATTCAATCGACCTCTCCCCTCTATCAAAAAGCAAGAGAACTAGCCACGACCCCCACTTCAATCTCTCCATAGTGGTGTGTTGCCAGCATTTTCTTCGGGAAATGTGCAGTTCTGGAGATGAACGCTTTTTAGCACCCTGATAGGAAGTTTGTTTTTCGTGTGTCTTCTTAACTGAGGGCGATGAGAGATGAATGTCGATGACGGGATACATATTTGACATATCCTATTTTATATAAATACTGATTGGATTACATCTTCGAGAACTTTTTAATCTTACGTTAAAGTTATTTACATAAGACTTGTCTAAATTCTTTGAGGATTCTACACGAACCTTAAGTTGAACTCTCAAAAGGACGATACGGCAAACAAGCTCATACATAGATGAAAGAACATAACATAATGGCATGAAGTAATTGACAGATCTTAAGATTATCTTCACCGTAACATGTACTCTTGATTAGAGGTAAAGATTTTACCTGACCACCCGTCTCTCGATTCAAATATCCTCATGAAACGAATGTATTCATATGCTTATACTATCGGAACAAACAGAATTAACTGCCTAACCTTTTCTAATTTACCCTTGTTCCCCTGTACCTTGAAAAGGTTCTATAGATAGGAAATTTTTCTTAGCGCCCAAATTTTATTAAATCTTATGTTACAGAAGAATTTTCTCATTATATCTCAACTACGACTAAACAGAGCTACCGTAAATCTAGATATGGTACCGAGTTAATCGTTAAAATTACATCAATACGAAGTAGGGCCTCTTTCTACTTCTATAACAGCCAGACATCTTGCAGACATGCTGGCGACAAGTCGACCGAGTTCGTCAGATGATATCGAGTCCTAAGCTTCTCTTATGACTCTTTTAAGTGTTTGCCGAGATGTTTGCCTTCCATTATCAGACTCTGAATATCGAGCTTGAATGTAGTCCTTCATCGATCTGCATTCAGACTCAATTGGGTTTAAGTCGGGATAGGAAGGCCACAGGTTGGGTTCTACCCCAGCTTGGAGTAAAGCTTCCATGGCACTACGTGCAGGATGGCAGGGAGCACAATCTTGCACCAATGAAAATGATGGATTAGCTTCTCGGGCCGTTATTATTCTAGGTAAAATCCACTGGCAGTAGGTCTCCAATATCAATTTCCCTCGACTTTTTCTCAATCTAGATCACTATTTTTTGGTTCCCGTGGAAAGATCCCCAGTACATCAGGAATTTCTTCGCTGAATGGGGGCTTATTCTGGGAGACACAACGCTCATATCTCATTTTTTCTAGAGCATTCCGAATAGCTTTCTCACCAACCTTCCAGTGGGAAAACTGCACTGTGGCAAGTTCTGAGTAGTTCATAAACCGACCGACTCGTGAACTGCAACCAAAATATTCTAGCTCATCAGCTAGAACCTCACTCAAGACTGGAGGTGGTCCAAGTCTCCTAGCTTCTGAAAGATCACCACGTTCGCATGCGTATTGAACTTGTCTCTGACTTAGCCCTAATTCATGAGCGATATCAAGATATGAAAGCCCATGCCTTCGAAGTGTCTGGATTGCGACCCGTTTATCCCGATTAAGATTCTGACAACGAGCTCTCGTCGAAACCTGATGGGTGTAAGAATTGATTTCGATTTTTCAGTGACAGGCTCTGATTTGGAGTTAGAAGTGGGAAAAAGAGAGGTAAAATGTTCGTGGCAGCAAAGATTGAAAGGTAGAATTTACATTGGTATCAAAAATATGATTGATCACTCATCAGACGGTTTGAAAGTGCACCAAGTGTGTGATTCAGACTGAATCTGCTAACCCTTTTTGGAATGATGAGCGGAAAAATTCAAGGATAAGGCCTGTAATTTCATGATTTAAGATTCAACAATCTTTAGGGTTGAGACACTGTATGTTTCCCTGGTCTTTGACGCGCATGACTACGGATGCTACGTCTTATTCGTAGCCATCAGTTCGACGTGTGGAGCGCCCACACTCAGAATTTATTTGCCTGTACCACTATGAGGATGACGCCGCACGGCACATAACCTCTCTCTCAAATACTCAACAGAATGGAGAGCGAGAAAACCCGGTGATTATCCGCGTATTCCTTTGTCATCCCACGAAGACGTAATCATCGCGAGAGAACGTGGTGTGAGGGTCCTCCTAGATTCGAGCCGGCTTTCTCCGATCTCAAGTGGGTCATGTGTCAAAGCTACCCAGACTATACTTGGGAGAACGGCCCGGACAGTGGACCTCAGCACCATCCGACCTTCGCCTCATAATGTTTCGTCATGTGCTGCATCTAGATTTCCACAAGCCAATAGAGAGACTTTTCACTGTGAGTAATTGGCTTGCCGATTCTCCCAACCAATCCCAACAAGGTAGTAAAGAACGTCATGATGGATCATACCTAGATTAAGTATTTTCTCTCGTCGGGCAGGAATAAACGATCTAACAGCCATGTTCATCACAATGTGTTGGAGGCTTGGAGATCTGTGACTCATGACGCTCTTGAACCCCTGATCAAAAACATATCGGCTGGATTTTTTTGGATTTTTTTGGATTTTTTTAAAAATCAAGCTGTATTCAGCCATCTAGCTATGACAATTGATTTAAATATATTTTTAGGTTTTAATCGCGTTTCCCAACTCTTTAAACTTCCCTTGCCACTAGTCTATAAGTGTTGTATAATCATTTGTGCAAGATGCAAATATGCCATACCACGTGATTACATGAGCTTGTACCGGTCACGTGAATTTTGAATGGAGTTATTTGTGTAGCGAGAATAGTGAAGTATAAACAGTAGGCGTCTCGCCACCCTGGAAAGAAAAAGAATTCCTCCTTTACATATCAATTATTATACATTATGTTCTCATATACTCTCCTGCAATACCTCAGTGATATCTTTGCAAAGATCAGCACATGATGATACTTCTCTAACTCATAACTGTAACAATGAGCTCATAATTTAGTGTATATCGGCTGGATGTTCAGCTATAAATGATGTAAACAGGGGCACCACAAAACATTTGCTTTGAGCTCTTTTGGTCTGAATCTTTTTATGATAAAGTAGAATAATGTATTACAAGAATACTCGGTAAGTCTTTAAGTCACAAGTTAGGATCAGCTTCCATCAAGAACAATCCCTGTAGAGTTTCATGATTGCTGAAAAATACCACATAAAACATGCTCGTCTGCCTAGTAATCTCAGGTCCTCTCCGCCGTGTTATATTTCGTGGGCTCAACCTATTTCCCCTTCTTATCCTCACTTCAGATTCTTTATCCTGGCCGTATCTCACTACATGAACGTGACATACATATTTCGTGCATCTTGAAGCTCAATATGGGATCCAGCAGTGCATTAGTGCATGTAAATACACGCGTACACCGTCCTGACCCTTCCCCATAGCATAGCAAGGGTAGTCAGAGCATATGCCTCGCGTGAGACGGCAGAAAGGTGATGCAAATCCAGCCCGCGTCCCGGATCACTGCGCTCGTGATGACATGGTATTCGTCCGGCGACTACTGCATATTTTGGTCATCAAAGGCTTTTCTCGATGTACCCTTGTGATGGTATTCTTGGACGAGGAGATGAGATTCATGGTCATCGCCTGCGATGGGTGACTGCACATGAAATCTGAATTCGCGTATGAGTATTACGAAAGTTAGATGTTGTCTTTCTCAAAAGAGTGCATGTGCATAGAGAATCGAGCCTCTCTTATGTAAGCGTGGATCCCGGTGTATAGGCTATCAGAGCAATTAATTTTACTTGCTATGGTATGCAGACCTAAATATTGATACTAATGAGCCTTAATTTTGTAGTTCATTGCCCTTCTAACCAGTGGCTGAATCTACATAATTAACGCTGATCAGAAACAATATTTAGGGCTGCAATACTACATGCAAGCAAAACTAACCGCCCCGGATAGCCTGTATATTGGAACCCACCAATAGATAAAAACGGTCCGACTGGACGGTGTTATATGTCCCGGCAGTGATAAATCACGTGACGGGTATGGTAATAGACGGAAGACGGAAGATGAATTATATAACACGTGACACAATCTATCTACAGTGTGCAGTACTGCCTATTTAAACTTTATTTCCAGACCACTCGCCTAGTGCCCGATACCCAATTCTCCGAGTTTTCTCTGGAAAGCAATGGGGGACGAAGACGGCGTTTCTACCTGTACGTGGTGTCCCCTACGAACCTGTAGTTTATCTTCAGAGCCAACAGAAACACGCATTACTTGGTCACGGAGGAAAAGTCATCCAAACGAGTTTTCCAGATGTATCCAGCTCCCGTTATGGTGGCGATGGATCAGACTAAGTTAGCCCTTTTTACCAAGATGAATTCTCACTGTTTACAGATATTCTGGCACTATACTGTCTCCCGAGGAAAGAGCACCGCTACCTGAGCGCTGGTGGTGTCGGTATAAGGAGGATATCTGGACTATGGGATATTAGGGAGATACAGATGGGGATACGCACCTCGTGTGGCTCTGGTGTCTAGGCCTCGCCTGGCTGGAGTTGCAGGTTTTTTGAGACTTTTTCCCGCGTACCGGTTTCCATGGCTGCTCTTTTTCAATTTTTTTTGAGCAGAAGGTTCCGTAGAAAAGGTGGTTGAATTCTACGGGTAATTACTGAGCTAAATGGCTACCTGTCATGGGTCAATGTACTCTGATACTACGGTATTAATCGTGTATAGGCGCTAAAATTCGACTTTTACAGGGTATATAGGCTTTTACTAACTTGAATTAGCATGACGATAAGTAGATCTCCCCACCTAAACTTTAAATTTGTATGGCAAAAATTTCACAACGAAATATTCGTTGGTTTTGCTTTTTTGGTCCATTATAGCCCTCTATTCACTTTTTAATTCATTAATACATTTCATAAATAAATTATACTTCTATCTAGCTAATAATTTACATATCCGCCTTCAGCTTCGTAAACGGCTCTGATTCTTCGGGGCATCGAATCTATCAGTTTCTCCAAGTCATCCCCATTAAACCCCAGATCCCACGCCTCGTTCACTATTTAACGAAGATGCCCTTGACTCCGCTGCCCCCCTTGATCCAACGCTGGATAAAGACGCTCCATGTACGCTTTCATATAACTCCACAAAGTTTCTATCGGATTTAAATCAGGAGAATATGGCGGCCACTCCATTAGAGAAATATTCCTCCTTTCAAACTCACGCATAGTTTGCCTCGACTTGTGAGGAGGGGCGTTGTCCTGCATCACATCTAGTCCTGGTTCCCGAAAGACCGCACTCTCTATGAGAGGCACTATCCTCTCGCAGTAACTGGCCGCAGTGATATGGCCCCACTCCTTCTCCCAAATCAGGCAAGGCCCCTTCTGTCGTCCAAAGAAAGATCCCCAGAACATCCACCCAACTCTCCTCCGCGTCTTGGCTAGGACACAGGTATCTTCGTACTCTTCCCCAATCTTTGACTTAAACTTAGCTCAAGGGAACTCTAAATCTTAGGAGCCTTTAAGGGACTACTGACCTTTCTTGTGACCTAACGATCACTTTGCCGACCATTCATAGCCCAAGTCTCGTCGGACCAGAGGACTCTCATCCAATGTTCCTTCCGCCAGTGGAGATGTATTCTGGCAAACTCATATCTCTTCAGTTTGTTGACTGAAGAGATAGGAGGTTTTAATCGTGCAATCCTGCGTGCATATCCCCTCTTTGCCAGTTCACGTCGGATCACATTCTCGCTCACATCAAAGTGCCGAAATATAAAATGTGCAAGTTGGAAAAATGACATCCGACGATTTTCCGATGATAAACAGACGAAAAATTCTATTTCATCGACCTGGGAACTACTTAGAATAGGTGGCCTACCACTGGAGTACTGAGGCTCGGTATTTTCAACGCTCATGGTGTATTGTACCTGTCGCCATCTAATCCCAAGGCGTTGAGAGATTTTGACGTAACTGTGTCCCTCACTGGCCAAGGTTCTAACCTGCACATGTTACTCTCTTAACCTTATCAATTTGTAGATTTCAGACTTACTTGAATACGTTGAGTTTGTGTTAGGCGTTTTGCATAAGTAGGAGATGCTGATGATGGAGAAGGTTGTTGAGGTGAATTCATCTTTGCGGCAATCTAGTACAGTAAATTAAAGTCTTCTAAAGTAGTTGACTTAAGGTTCAGATGCACTCACATGAAGTAAAAATTAGATAGATGAATGAAATAAAAGTATGCCGTTGAGCAAAATAATAGTAAATAGCTGACAATGATTTAAACGAAACGACCTCAGGTGTGCGCGAGTGAAGAAAGGTGCAGGCATGAAGGTGGGCGTGGGACTTCATATACAGATGCATATCTCTTATGCCTTAGGCCATAAGATTTTAAAATTTGAAGCTAACAGGGATACTGTGGATCTATCGTGAGGTAACCTGGAATATCACCACTTTATCTCCACTTTATCCCCGCTTTAACCCCTGTACCCTATAAGAAGCGGATCAACGAACAATACCCTATCATGAGAGTATCATTGATCTTAGGTTCGAGGTAAAAAGGGATAGGAGCACTGTAAAAGGTGTGGCCTGGGTCAGAGAGGAGCCCTAGTGTTATAATAGTCTTGGACTCTACATAGCACGAATAAACAAAACTACAACCTCTGGAAAGCAATTATGACCTAACGCCAATCATCCCAGCAAACCGGAACCACAAGCTCCCGTTAAGTATAACATAATTAAATGAAGGTCATTAAAACAAGTACAGTAAAACTTCTGTAACACGATAGTGGGTCCCGGCATAAGTGTTGAAAATATTCATTGTAACTTGCACTTTTATATTTGCAACACTTACCCTTACAGGTCATTTTGCGTGCAGGGGTAAGTATGGCAAATGTAAATGGTTGAATTTCAATGAATATTTTCAACACTTATGCCGGGACCCACTATCGTGTTACAGAAGTTTTACTGTACATAAAAACATACGGCATCCCTCCGTTCCGAACTAATGCCTGT
Source organism: Podosphaera xanthii (assembly GCA_028751805.1). Taxonomy (NCBI): domain Eukaryota; kingdom Fungi; phylum Ascomycota; class Leotiomycetes; order Helotiales; family Erysiphaceae; genus Podosphaera; species Podosphaera xanthii. The sequence continues at coordinate 1,141,337 of JAPWIX010000005.1, forward strand.
CCAACGATCTCATGCAGGGTCGCAGGTAGGAGAGACGGTGACATTTAACAGTCGTCCCTCTCTAACTTGATAGTGGGTCCCGGTATAAGTGTTGAAAATATTCATTGAAATTCAACCATTTACATTTGCAATACTTACCCCTGCGCGCAAAATGACCCGTAAGGGTAAATGTTGCAAATATAAAGGGCAAGTTACGATGAATATTTTCAACACTTATACCGGGACACACTATCGAGTTACAGGGTCGCGGGGATAATACTTTGCCCGCATAAAGTGAGCTCTGCCACTTTATGTGGGCAAAGTATTACCCCCGCGACCCTTTAGAGAGGGACGACTGTAGCCCTAAACATGGTTAACGGTAGGCGTTCGCTCTGCAGATTGAGCTGAAATTCAGAAGGGCAATGACATACAAAAATTAACTCTAATTAGTAACTATCTCTAGGGTTGAGATACTGTAATCTATAGTATGAGCAATCGAAGGTTCCTATAGTCCTTTTCTGTGATTAGTTTTGTCCCTAATTTCATCAAAATTTTTATTATAACATGCCCAAAATAATAATCGAAGGAAACTACGGGGACCATCGATTTCCCATACTGTAGTGTATGTCTCAAGAGAATATAGTCGTGCCTTTCTAAGCCGATAGTGGGTCCCGGTTTAACTATTGAAAATATTTATTGCAGTTTGACTGTTATTATTTGCAATAATTTAAACAGGACTCAAAAACAGCTTATCCGGGCTCCACTGTAGTAAGGGTGAAAATGGATCTGAGATCAGCGAATTCTATTTTGAATTTTATTTCTATTATTAGTGATAAAATAGTGTTTAAATAGAAATTGTACTGCTAATAATAAAAATGGAGCCAAACAAAAGTTCTCGTATTTAAGATCCACTTTAGCCCTACTCTTCCTAAGATACACTATGCAAAATGGAGTTCGCTTGTTCAGCCATCTTTTTACTCAAAAGCTCGTAGCTTCAGAACCACTCGATAAAATAAGTCAAAAACCTACATAGATGTAATTAAGTGTCTAATGTAGCATATTCTAAATTTTTGAATCACGACTTTATCTATACAGAAAATGGTGGCTGGGAGAAACTGACTAAGCGAGGCGAACTTCATTTTGCAGGCTATTTTAGTTTCTAGAATTACCGCCCTTTGCAGCCACGACGGTCTCAATTCATCGAACTAAACTCAGATAATTATTCGTAAGTGCTCTACATGGTCAATCGTAACGTATTGGGCTAACTTTTTGGTTGTAAATGAGTGTTCAACAAAGCGATATGCCTAGATTAAACATGACAGCTCGAGACCAAATCATCCAGCGCCTCATTGAGGGAAAGTCATTCAGTTCTATCACGAGTGAGCTTAAGTGCTCTAAATCTACGGTTGCTAAACTTCTGAAAACCCTTCCTGAAGAAAGTAGTGCCAGAAAAAGGGGTGGTGTAAGCAAGCTGACCACTCGAGACAAGCGAAGAATTGTCAACAATATAGCCAACGGGATTGTTAAGACACCAAAATAAGCGGTAGCAAGTCTACAGGCGTCTATGGGTATTAGTGTCAGCCCGCAAACCGTCAGAACTGTCCTTCGAGAGTCGGACTTGAAGGCCAAAAAGAAGCCCAAAAAACCAGCCTTGGCGGCTCGGCACAGGAAACCTCGTCTGGATTTCGCCCTAAGACACAAGAAGTGGACGATAGAAGACTGGAAGAAAGTGGTTTGGTCTGACGAATCAAAGATCAATCGAATTTGCAGCGACGGAATCAATTATACCTGGCAGAAAGATAAACAACTGCCCAACGATAGTAATACAATCCAGAAAGTCAAATTTGGAGGGGGGAACGTGATGATTTGGGCTTTTATGACCTGGTCAGGGCCAGGTGCCATGGTTCAGGTAATGGGAAGGATGGACACACAACAGTACATCAATATTTTAGACCAAAATTTGATCTGTAGTATGGAAGAAAACCAGGTAGTTGTCCTATTATAGTTTAGCGTGTCAAGGGCCTAATTAGCGTGTTACCAGTTTTTTATATAGAAGCCTGCCATAGACATCTTAGAAAGAGGAACCTACTCATGATACGACAAGTCTTTCTGGTGACCTACGCAGGGACTTAAAAACGAACTGCACGCTGGTAAATTGTTTGAAAAGCTATTGGAAAGTCACTTTTTTTATTTTTACACGACGACATTTTGGAAACCTCAGTACTCATATTTTCTCGCCTTCTGGAACGACTTTTTCATTGAACGACTTCTCTTCGACATAGGTATTTGACCCGCCAAAATAAAAATTCTGACAAATCACTATCTGAACATCGTTAACGATAAATTTTTACCTCTCATTCTCGACACCTGCTTAGAATAACTTAAGCCTGCCAGAGAAAGCGCCAAATATTATCTCAAAATTTGTAGTGTGCTGAAGGCTCTAAAAAGCCGATAAAAAAAAAAAAGAACTTCTTGCTTGCCTAGAAACGCTCAAAAAAAAAAGAAAAAAAAAGGAAAAAGAAGCCTCGCCCTCTAGGACAGTGGCTAAGTTTATGTTTGATTGTAACACCCTGAGAACACGGCCTGGCAGTGCTCATCTTTTTGAGTACTCAGACGACCCCGAAGAATCTCTATCAGAAGTAAAACAGAAGACAACCAAGCTAGAAGACTTGGAAAAAGCTGATTCAAGAAACGATACTGTAAGCCTTAAGCTGAACGCTATTTTCAACAGACCAACGTCATTTGAAAGAGCGCGCAAAATTACTGGAGGACCAGAATTGGAAGCAAAATCCGAAGTAGCAACAGGAAAGTCAACAAGAATGGCCCAACCTCCAGTGACAAGAATGCCTGCATTGAATCTCCCACTTTTTGACGGAGACGGCCAAAACGCAGATAGATGGCTGACAATGTTGAAACTGGACTTTGGCGCCGCGAACATAGACAGAGAAACTCATCCTCAACTTTGGCTGGAGGCGATTTACACCAAGGTAGCCGGAAAAGCAGAGGATTGGATGGACAGAACCTTAAAAATCAAAAATATAATGACAACCAGACAGACAGCAACGATCACTGAAGTACAAATCTTTGAAGCCGAATTCCGGTCTCGCTTCCCAGGACGTGTAGCCATCACGCAGCAAGCTTCCCCTTTCTTATATGCACAAAGTCTAAAGCAAGAACCACATGAGAATTTAACCGCGTATATTTATCGAGCGAGAGAGCTTTGGAGCTCAGCTGGCGGTAGGAGAACTACCCAGATGGAGCCTATGTACGATATGGGATGTCAGGTTATTGTACAAGGATTTGTTTCGGGATTATACGAGGAAGTGGTAAAATTTAAGGCAATCGAGAATGGTGCCATGGGAGTGACTGATTTAGAGGACGCCATTTCGAAAGTGAATGCAGCTGTTCAGACCCTACAGCATATCTATTTGTACGGTCCACAAGCTAGTGTCGCGTGGAAAGCCTTAGCCGAGACTCAACAACAACCTCAGGAATTTCTACAAGTATCTGCAGTCAATCAGCAAAACTTGACGCCTCATAAACCGGCAGCCCAGATCTTTCCTTTGTCCTTGACTAGTAATTTTGGGAATGATTACTACTCTAGAAGCAACAGGCCACAATCGTCAGCTCCCCCGAATTTTCAGATCGCTCAGTCACAGTCACTTAGCCAGAACTCCAACGTACTCTCCCAACCTGCACCACTTTGGAATAGTCATAACGTGTCGCACCCTGTTATATCTGGTCAATTACTTCAATTGCCTCAGGGAAATAACATCCCACAACAACAACCCAGGTACGAAGAACCACCTAGATCTTCGAGTGGATATGCGGGAAATCGTCCACTGCCAACGAAGAGAGAGCTACCTCAAGGGTACAATCCATTGCTATCTAGACATCCGGTGGTCAATGGAACAATTCCTTTTAGACAACACTGCTTCAAGTGCGGTGAATTGGGACACCCGTCCAGAGATTGCCCAACTCCTCAGGTTCTGACATATGAGGAACAGACGATGCTTTACAATAGATACGTTGATAGAGTCCTGGCATCGACCCAGAGGCAAGTAAATTCTGCAGACGCCATTCAGTTCATGTATAACCAGATTACACCTCAAAACCAACAAGCCTTTCCGAACCCCACCGCTCATCAGCGACCAAGATCTCCGGTACCTCGTGTGATGGATATAAGTGTTCAAAATAATGAAGAAGATTATGGCAACTACCCGGCGCAGACATACGAAGAGGCAACAGGACAGAAGGAAACGTCTTCGTCCAGAGCTGGTGGAGATGTGGTAGACTCGTTAGAATTTGGAGCGCAGCTTTTAGATGAGGAGCGACAGATCTGTCAAGTGCCTTGTTTTAGTGACAAGCCTGAAGAAGAAGTCATGCAGTCGCTACCTGCAGAGATAGTATACGATTCTTTGGATGGAAGTGCGGCATGGGGGCTTGTCTCAGCAGAATTAGACATTCTAAACCTTTCAGGAAGTCTTGAGCATTTTAGTGTCGTCGTAGGTGAGGACGGACGGAGGTCGGCCAAAGATATTCTGGAAGAAGCACACGCTGAAGTAGCAGAAGTTGAGGCTTCAAGAAAAAGACGACACGTAGAATTTGACAAATTTATTACAGAAGTTCCAGAAGACAACCATCAGTTTAATTCTAATGGGCCGAGAATATACCCCAAGATTAAAAGGGGATCTCTAAAACCCATCAATGGACGAAGGGGTGAAGGTCCGCTAGACTACAAGTCCATCCTTGCCAACACTATGATTACGATGAGCGTCCTAGAATTCTGTCAAGCGTCACCAGATGCCGCAAAACATTTCCGACATTTAGCCACTCGAGAAAATGAAGAAAGGGGGAGAAAGAAAGGTACCGGGCCAGTGGAGGTAGGAAAATTAGACTATCCACCAGAAAGGAGTAAGAGAAGAGAACCACCCAAGCTGAAGGGGATCCCTAAAGAAGCTAGACCATTTAGGTTAAATACAGCATGTGTTATTAGTAACCAACAAATAAGAGTGACATTTCAGAGTGGTACAGTTCAGGCAGATCAGGGTTCTGACCTGAATTTAATTTCGAACTCACTAGTAAAAGACCTGAAACTGGAAAGGAGAAGTATGAATGGCCTGAAAGGCTTCTCAATGCAAACAGCGGACGGTTTGATCACTCCGCTCAACAATTTTGCAGTTCTTGTTGTAGGAGTAGGACATGTATTTCGGAAAATTCACGCTTTCATCCGACCAGAGATACCGGGACAACCAGATTCAACGAATCTTCTATTAGGACTTCCGTGGCTATATAGTGTTAATGCTATATTGGCAATCCGAGACTTTACAATAACCGTAGGAGACCCAGGCAATAACCAGTTCAAAGACAAAGAAAGAGTGAAAATTCAAACGCCGAAGTGGGAGCCCCATCCCGACCATCAACTTCTTTTAAGGCCCTCCGATCCTGAAGTATTGCTGAGAGCAAATAAATTAAAAAGAATAAAAGAAGACTATACAAGCAGTGATACCAGCAGTGACTCATCGGATTATAGCTCAGATGATCAAAAAAACTGATAAGTCCCGAGCATGACATTAAAGGGCGTTCATCAGACCTCACATCGGGTAGCGACAAAAATCCCGATTTATCTCGACCTAATGAATCTCCTTGTAACAAGCTTAATAACGACAGTCCACAGCCAATTTCACTGGCCATCATACCGTATGCCGGCCCTAATGCCTGGCAAGCAGACATCTTCAAATGGCTCACGAAAAAGTTTCCAGGCGAACTTTCTAGATGTCTTTGGCCCACAGACTTCACTCATTGCAAGGTTCTTCTCTTTCCCTCCGCCTAACAGGACCGACGTAATACCGAAGTTTTATCAGTTACAACATCGAATAATTTTAATAGTAATAGTAATAGTAATATTCCGTTCCCCACCCTTAGAAGGCCAGTTATCTGCGAGTTGTCAGAAACGCCTATGGACATTATTAAAGAATGGTTCACTACGTGTGGAATTAAACTAGGCAGCCACCTGACCGGCGAAGCGCACCATAACTTAGTACTGAGGCTAATGTACACATACCAAGATCTACACGCCGATAAGTTAGAGGATATGCCTCCCACAGACTTGTACGTGCACAAGATAAAGCTCAAAGCTGGAACGAAACCATGGAACCAAAAGAAGCAAAAGAGATGGCCTGCGGACAGGAAATGGTGGTTACACAAGATCGTAGCAGAAGGTGTAGCGTGCCACATGTACGAACCAACGTTAGCAGCAAACGGGCGATTTTCTGAATGGAACGCTCAGGCTGTACATGTGGATAAAACTTCGAACCCAGAATGGGGTGCAGAGCCTAGAATAACTTTCAACTACAGGAATGTTAAAGAAGATTTACCTGGTGCAAGGATGCCTCTAATGTCGACTATCCATGAGTTCTTGGACGATCCAAAATGGAAGTTTTTCTGTCAGTTTGATTTCAAGCACTCCTATTGGAGCATAGCTCTCGACAAACAGTCTAGGCAGTACCTCGCATTCACGTTAGACGATCTACAGCAAATGCAGCCAACTCGCCTACCGCAGGGGTCAGCTAGCGCCACATTTGGGTTGTGCGAAGCTCTACGAATTGTTTTTGGCGATATACCGCCGCTTCCAGACGGACAGAGATTACCAGATGGCTCAGATGGTAGTTTTCCTTCTTTATTAAGATCAGATAGCCCTGAAGAAAAAGCTCATATGACCTTTTATATGGACGATATATTCACGGCTTTGACAAATTTTGACGAAGCGTTTGTTTGGTTGAGAGATTTGTTCTTACCCAGAGTTGCCTGGAGCAGATTTCGACTGTCATTCAAGAAAGTTTTTTTATTCGCAGAGTCTATCATTGCCCTAGGGATTCAACATTTCGCCGGAGGCGAGTCTAGAGCAAAACCGGCACGAGCTGAAAAGATAAAATCCTGGCCTGTACCAACTGATGTAGCTAAAGTTAGAGCATTCTTGGCATCTGTACAGATAACAAAGCCATGGATAAAGAACTTCAGTGAAATAGCACGACCTCTCTCGCGCTTAGTTGGAAACGTCGAGTGGGTTTGGGGACCGTCCGAGCAAGTAGCATTCCAACTTCTCAGAGAACTTTGTTCCTCATCCACAGAACGATACGGGTTCGACCCTTCAAAACCTGCGTACATGTACACAGATGCCAGCAAATATGGGACCGGATGCGTGATCCTGCAGTATCATGACGTGAAAGGTGTCTCTGTCACAGGCCAATGCCTGGTAATTTTAAGGCTGGTGCCTAAGGCAAAAAGAATACTCTTTGCTAAGCAGCTCCGAGCTGAAACTTCTCCGACACGCAAATTTCCCCAAACATTTACGGTAACATACGTTGATTTTACAGTTTCGTTTGCGATGAAGAGTGAGACGTGACGAGACACTGATTGTCTGCACAAAGGACACCAAAGCATCATAAGATGTTAGAGGCGAATGCAGAGATTGTAGATCATGCGATTTTGAAATTAGATCATGCGAAGAAAGGGAGGAAATGTTGAACATGAGGAATAGATATATGATGTTTGCTCTCGGTTTTTTTTTCGCTTCTTCACTTCAAGATTTTCTATTGTATATAGCTCTGGATAGCTTGTGAATAACAATCATCTTAAGACCCTTACAGTCTCAACCGCCAAGCCCACACTCTACGACAGTACGACCTTTAACAAGACTCAACGCAACTATGGCACCTATAAGCGAGAACTATTAGCAATTGTTACTTACGCCAAGAAATACTCTTACATGTTTGCAGGTAAACGTGGAAAAGTAATGACAGATCATAAGCCTCTTACAAAGTTCTTGGATTCCCCATATGTGGAAGGGATATACGCGCGTTGGCAAGCCGATCTTTCGGTATTAAATTTAGATATTGAGTACCTCCCGGGGACAAGGAATGTAATTGCGGATGCCCTATCACGCACGATTTTTCCTAATCCTGAGTGTGAACCAGATGATATTTTGCTTGATTACGGAAATATGGAAGAATCTGAAAACGGAGTTACGGATTGGGCTTGGAAGGATGGTGTTGGGGGTTATGCGGAGTTTATTGAAAAACAAAAAGAAAGGGAAATTAGGGAGACACCATCGGATGTTTTAGGGGCAGTTTTTTTCGATCAAGGAGACATCACATTAGCAAATTTAGTTTGGATGTCGACGGAGAGGAAAATGGTAATGGAAGCTGGTTCAGTCTCAGCAAGTGTAAGCTCTTATTCTTCAGACCCTTGGTACTCAGAGATCTTCAATTATGTAAGTTATGGCCACTATGACAAGAAGATGGATAGGGTTCAGCTGAGGGCACTACTTCATAAGTGTTCGTCATACAGGATCATAGACGGGACAATGTTTCGATTTCTTTCTGGGGAAAGGAGGAGATGTGTACTTCAGAGTGAGGTCTCGGAGGTTTTAAGTATGGCTCATGATAGAGGTGGGCACTGGAGCGCGGAACAGACGCTAAAGCATCTGAGAGAATACTATTGGCCTAGAATGGCTTCAGATATTCGAAGTTACGTACTCGGTTGCCTAAGGTGTGCGAAGCACGGTGTCAAAGGCCGTAACATGCCTCAAAGCTCAGCTAGGGTGACAGCTCCTTTTATACTCCTTGGTATGGATTTCATCGGACCCCTCCCGGACGTCGATCTCGACGCAAATTAAGCTCGGGCTCGGCTATGGCCTCAATTATCTGATGTCTATAACCAGTGGAAATGCGCCTACGGCCCTCAATTTGAGAACTACCCATTTGAAGTTGAGCAACCACCACAGCCATCTATTAAATTCAAGTTCTCTCACGTTTTGGTAGTAATTGACTACTTTTCACGCTTTGTCTGGGCCTTTCCTTGCACAGGAGCATCGTCAAGTGAGGTTATTCGCTGCTTGACCTGGCTATTTAATCAAATTTCGGCTCCTGTGGCGACTTACTCGGACAATCAGCCATTCGGAAGTAAAGCAGTGAAAAATTTCCTTGAAAATTTAGGAGTCATTCCTATTCCAGCACCAGTAGGAGCTCATAGATCTGTTGGTATGGTCGAAAAGCATAACGACTTAATTGAGAGGGTACTTAAGAAAGGATTTGGCATGTGGCCTTTAGAACTACAAGATGCTGTCAAATCTCTGAACAGCAGGGTAGTTAAGAACCTGGGGTACACGCCACATGAGATTCTATTCGGGTTTCAACCAGTCAAGCCCATTGGGCAAATTTACCCCTCCGCTAATCTCGTTGAACTGCAAAAATCCATCAGGAATCTTAAAAAGGTCGATACTGAAGATGATATGTGCATGGCTCAGTTGAGTTTTATAGTGAGGAGACATTTGCTTAGAAAACAGACTACTTTCAAAGATGATGGAAGGCGTGCGGTTCAAAAGGATAGGCACGACTCAGGAGTGAGTGGTTCCTCGATTTTTTCCCCAGGATCGCTCGTTATGCTATACGACGAGGCTCAGGCGAAGAAAAAGCTTCGAGCTGCATACAGAGGTCCATTTGTTATTGTAGGATACGGTGGAGACCATGGGAGGAGTTATGTTCTAAGACAGATCGCTGGACAGCCAATTTATCGAACTTTTCACGGTGACCAGTTAAAGCTCTTTCGTCCCAGAGAGGGATACTTGATCCCCAAGCATGAGGAAGGCCATTTGAGTTACCAAAATATCCGTGGAAAAAGTACTTACGCAAAGCTGCCGTCTTCTGCCACAAAAGGGAGAGTAGGATAAAAATTCATCTGAAGTGAAATCAATAAGATCTAGCAAGATGACGCACATGTTTGGAACGGGTAAATTTTAAAAAAAATAAAATAAAAATAAGGGGTAAAATAAAATAAATCTCACGGGTCCACATCTTGAAGCTGCAGATTGATTATTTACCAAGGACGTTTACGAATATTTAAACTAGCTTCTTGCTTGGAATTTTTACACCATAAATTACGAATCCAACAAATATGTTCCGGAGTGAGCATTCAGTGAACCAAAGATTATTAGGATATTTGAGGTTATAGACAATGTCTTTGAGTTATGCACTATTTTTTCATTCATTTCGTTCAGTTCATGTGGCACTCAGTTTTTGCAAAGGTATACAGATCGTGATCTGGGATAAATTGGAGAATGCCTGTCGGCATTCTGTTAATATGTTTCGGAGTAGAAAACCAGGTAGTTGTCCTATTATAGTTTAGCGTGTAAAGGGCCTAATTAGCGTGTTACCAGTTTGTTATATAAAAGCCTGCCATAGACATCTTAGAAAGAGGAACCTACTCATGATACGACAAGTCTTTCTATGGAGGCAACGTGCCTCTTGGGAGATATGCCTCCTGTCGACCAACTAATCTTTCAACAAGATAACGATCCCAAAAACACTGCGCAAGTTACAAAGACCCTCTTAAGATCGAAGATCACCTGCTTGGATTGGCCCGTCCAATCTCCGGATCTGAATCCAATATAGCATCTCTGGGGTGAGTTGAAGAGAAGATTGGGTAGGTACGACGAATATCCCAAGGGAGTAGGGGAATTATGGGAGCGTATCAAAAATGAATGGTCAAAAATACCTTTAAGCAGCTGTCAGAATCTAATTGAATCTATGCCGAGGCGAATTGAAGCCGTCGTTGCTGCAAAGGGCGGTAATACTAGATACTAAAATAGCCTGCAAAATGAAGTTCGCCTCAATTAGTCAGTTTCTCCCAGCCACCATTTTCTGTATAGATTAAGACGTGATTCAAAAATTTAGAACATGCTTCATTAGACACTTAATTACATCTATGTAGGTTTTTGAATTATTCTATCGAATGGTTCTGAAGCTACGAGCTTTTGGGTAAAAAGTTGGCTGAACAAGCAAACTTCATTCCGCATAGTGTACAGTATGCAGATGTACAGTCCAGCCTCATCTTTAGCGATACATTGGTGAGACTCAATCCTATCGTTATAGATGACATATCGCAATATAAGAGTGTCACGTGCTAGAATCAGAAGAAGTCAGAAATCCTCCTCTGCTGCAGGCTGCGCTGCTGTCTACTATACACAATCCTCTAATAACTATTAACGGTTTGAAGCCAGTCTTGATTGCAGCCTTCTGATTGCAATTCATGGAGTTGGAGTTGTTGTAGTAGCTGAAGAGGAGAAGAAGCGATAATTTGGTGAGGTACTGACGGTGAGGGGGAAATATATCGCTATAAAGGAGATATCGTTACTCGGGGGATCGCTATAGATGGTGTTGGACTGTAGATGTATCTTCCGACATCATCCATATCATAGCTTCAGACTGCACACGAGAGTGATTTGAAAAAGACAAAAAGGCATAGTGCGGGCTCCGTGAACGTCAGCATCTCATCGTCCTATGGCTATTGTTAGTTAGGCTTCGCCACGATCAATGCAGAGCCCCAAGCCACACATCGCTCTTAGCGAATGAAGACATCGGGCTACCGCGGGATGCTGAGAAATCGAAAATTCTGCATTATGACTCCTTGTCTCGAACGTGAATCGACGTGACGTGTTCGCCAGAGAGCTATCGGAGGGTGAAGATTAGCGAACAGGGTAAGCAAGGTATTTTGAAATCCCCAAGATCGCTTAGATGTGAGGTTGAAGCAAGAAGTTTGGTTGAAGTTACAACCGTTTACGAGACCACAGGTGTTCGAGGAGGTTGAAGAACTCGTCTGAGAAAGTTTTGGAGTAACCCGCAAGAACTGTGTTTCATTGATTAAAGGAAAGGACGGACTCTAACTTCTAATGAAGCGCTCTCCCTATCCTTTGACATTTCAAAGAGAATGAAGTTTATAGTATGATGGTATCAGGATGAGAGTAAGGAAAGTATGGTGTCGGAACTTTGTTCCCCGCCCTTATGAAAATGTCAAAACACCACATTTTCAAAATTAAACGACAACCTCTACAAGACTTCAATTACAAAGAGCTGGCGTGAATTGATAGATAACCGTTAGATGAACAAATAAATGCGGGGATTAAGCAATCAACGCGAGCGACGCGGACTTATTATTATTACAAGTGGAACCTATTTTGGTGAGGGAAGAAATATTAGACCCCCCACCCAGCGCTACAAACGCCACACGCGCCACACAGAGCAGCCAATAAGATCGCACCAAATATGGTTATGTAATCCCAAATTCTCACAGATTGACACCGGCAAAATGTGCCATAAATATGATTAACATGCCCTTCGCGCTAATACCTATCCTCCCCAACTGTGTAGGGCTTATGGTGCGTGGTTCTGAGTTTCCACTCTGTCGAACCAAAATCAATCCCTTCTCAATACAACTTTATCTTTCTCCAGCATCTGTGGTAGTTTGCCGAGATCGTGCTGTTGGACACACTCGCCAAGATAAGAGGCAGCTGTATGCGAGGGTAATCGATGTTGTACTCGCACGTCATCCGCGCATTTTGCTTACACCCACACCAGTAGTGCTCTATGTGGTTCAGTTCACAGTGGTACTTAGGATAGTATAGAACCCTGTGATACCGCCCATTTGAGGAACTTAGCACAGCTTCCTCAATTGCGTTCTTTTGCTGTGAGAAGTCATCCTGCACAGACAAGAGACGCTTGGCGCAACAACCTACCCCAAATTCATTTGATATTATAATACAATGCTTACACCAACTTGGTGTAAGTTTATAATCTGGATAACTTACTACTGGTGAAGCATCGTGGAGGGAGGGCCTCACAGTCACATCGTCATGCATCATGGGAGATGATAAATTCAAGTCACGTTGACGATTGAACAATGCTTTGAAATTGAAAGTCTTTGCAGCCTCAGACTGCAATTCTTTTGCATGTTTTCTAGCTCTCTTCCCAGCTGAACGAGATCCGTTGTCATAACTTCCCCTCAAATGCTTGTCAGCATCTGCAGCCCACGACAGTGTTCTCTTCCCTTGGGTGTTCGTCTCGGTTTCAATCTCAACATCATCTGCACCAGCTTGTTAGACTTTTTTCAAGGCTTGTCGCTTGCTACTCATGATTTACTAGATACACCTTCATGGTCCATGTCCGAGTCTCCACCCAAGTCCTCAACTTCAGTGTCCGTATTGCATTCTTCGGCGTCAGAGTCCCAGAACCAGACTCCATTATTCTCTTCTCCTAGGGTTTCTCCACCAGAGTCTTCTCTAGTACTGCTGATGATTGAACTTTTTGGGTCTAGAAGGCGAGGAGGTGAGCTCTCAGAAGTGGTTGTCTGCGTTCTGACGTGTCGGTTCGTGTCTTGTCCTTGATGAATACGCTTCATATGCGCTTTGCGTGCCCTTGATAGCATGATGAATTCTGCGTGGTTAACAAGTGTAGGTAGTTACAAGTAATGGAAGCTCTGCAACGGATGGTAGCTGATATCACGGCTTGAAAAACTTATCGTGAGTAGTTCTGTACTTAGACAGGTAAGTATCATATGATGATTGAACAAGAAAGATGGCGACAAACTTGAAACATCACGTTCCAGGACGCGTCCGTCAGACAGTGGTACCATAGGCAATTAAGCATGAAATTCGAAATCATAGATGCTTCCTAATTAAGACTAGCGTTTTCTAATCGGGACTAGTGCGACCGCTAGCATCTACTAGCGCACGGATTAAGCGAGGACTGAATGAACCCCGAGGCCGGGGAACAAAGTTCCGACACCATAGTTGGTACAGTACAATTTCGCTATAACAATGTGGGGCAAAACTTAACCAAGGCTCTCGATTGGAGGATTCAATTGAATTGGCCAATAAGAACCCCTGGCTAAGTTTTGCCCCACATTGTTATAGCGAGATTGTACTGCATGAGCGGACTCAAGGGGGTAATCCGATATGGAATGCATCACGAGTGGCCGCCTGGAGCGGAGGAATGGAACAATGGTGACAAGCCAGATGAATGGAGGCGGTTAGGTCTACACAGAAGATGTATTTAGAGGGGAGGAAAAACCAGGAGAATGGGCATCGAGAACTGGAGGTTCTTTATATCATACATTATTACCTTATTCATTTTGGTCTGGAGGATCATTGTCGTTGTTTTAGTGGCCAGTGAGGTTTAAGTTTTTATTACAATTTATCTTCATGCATTTATCTGGTGAATGGCTGTGAAGAGCGGGATTGCCGGTACGATAAGTTTTGATCCGATGATTGGTTCCTTGAAATCCGAAAACAACCCCCTGGTTTTAGATCCGTGCACGAAAGAAGTAAATGTACACGTATGTACGTTTGCAATTGATACTTGACAGATAAATGATAAAATAGTACAATCGTCCCTCTTTAACTCGATAGTGGGTCCCGGTATAAGTGCTGAAAATATTCATTGAAATTCAACCATTTACATTTGCAATACTTACCCCTGCACCCAAAATGACCTGTAAGGGTAAGTGTTGCAAATATAAAGGTGCAAACTACAATGAATATTTTCAACACTTATGCCGGGACCCGCTATCGTGTTAGAGAAGTTTTACTGTAGTCCATAATATTGATTCCAGTTTGATCAATATACACTTCCCCCTGCCATCTTGAAGACACTCGAGGTTTGATCTGTTGTTTTTCTAAACCCTATTTTGGCCCTCCAAACTGTTTTTAGAGTTCTACAGAATCTTCTAATCGCAGGTATAACAAACCTTTGACAGATGTTCATCCCCGCAGAGAAGGTGTCGAAGCTGAACGTATAACGGAGTACCGCTCAGGAGCAAGGGCAACCTGGGTAGATATTTTACACCTCGATCCTACAGTGATGATTTGAACATTTTCGTTACTCAAAAATATCGAACCTTCGAGGTTTACAGAATAGGGGTTTATCAATTGAAATCATAATCTCCAAACGATGAAGATTGTGCTATAAATACTGGTACATTCCAAGTATAACATTGAAAAGTTCTCGAATTTGCCTTTCAAGTCAAGCGAACCAGACCAGCCATCTCCATAGCCCCCTAATTGGCTACACGTAAAAAGGGCAATTAATTCCACAGTAACGTTAACGTGAGAACAAGCTAGCCTGATAGCACAATCGATTTATTGTTGGTGGTTCAGGAGGCCTTTATTATCGTCCCCTGAGAGCAAAGATATCAAAAGTTATATTCTTAGAAATCAGAGCATGTAGAGAACTGTAGCATTCCTGAAACTGCTCTCACAGTTGACTTTCAATTCTCAGAGATTTCCGGATTTCTAGCATGAACGGCCACAGAATGTTGTCTGGGTAAGAGAATTCTCTGATGTATTAGATTTTTGAAACGCGGGACAATCAATGCTCAAATGTTTGGAGTATCGTTGGAGTTGGCTGAGAAGTTTCCTATGTTGAGAGAGGGTCGCGATCTACGCGAGATTGGAGAGACCAGCAAACTTTCGCGGGGCCAGCACTCGAGCAGGCTTTACCAGAAAAAGGAAGAGAGATCAGACGGGGAAGAGTTAGTAGAGTGAAAATCCGACGAGAAAATCTTTTGAAAAGGGGAAATTTCCGATCGCGAATTATGTTCAATTTTCATTATTCTTTCACGTACCTACTAGGAATGACGGAATGGATTCTCATATTAATCCGGAATCTTATAGTGAAGGCCAAATCAGATTAAATATCTACGTGTAATACCATTGAGATGAAGACCCTCTAAAATTAAACGTCTGGCGGTATTTCGAGCTGAATGATGCTGTAAAAGCTCAGGTCTCTAACAAATTTAGCAGACGCGGACATAGGCGGTGGAGAAAAGAATCAGGTTAAGACTAAGCTCCAGTATTGGTAGATATAGCCATAAAATGGCAGTGATCTTTTAACATTATCCCGCTCTCTTATTCAGATAGTCATCGATGAAAGACTACACTTCTAATCCGTCTTGTACCCTAACAACGTCTCCACAGTTGGATAAAGAGCGCCTTTTATCATCTTCAAAATTTCTGGAATGTGGGGGAGGGGCATGACTGAAGAGCGAGTTTTTGATTTTGACATAAAAATACAGCCAGACGGTTCTGAAGAGAAAGTTGTGTTAAATAATTAGTCACAAGGTCTCGAGTGTAGTTCAGAAGCTCAAACTTCACTTATTGAGGCTAAATTTCACCGAGTTTTTGTCTTAATGAGTGTTGGATGTTGAACCCACGACATGAAACATCTCTCAACATGAACTTGTCTACATGTAGCAGCCCACCTGATAACGTGGACTGGCGAAGAGCTGACTTGGCTGATCGTTTCCGCTCCGAAAGTGAGGCAGGGATACGAGAGTAGTAGTAGTAAGCATTTAACGCCAAGTAGGCTCACAGGATAAACCCGGCCTCTGAGCCCTCGGGAGGGCGCTTGGCGCGCCTGCGTAGCCTAAGGCTACCAGGCGTCTCCGTCGTCCTATGGACGCCTATTATATCTACATCAGCAGCTACAGGGATACGAGAAGAATATTATTGGAATAAGTAATTTAGACCGCGCCCTGCTGACTTGTCAAGATTGTTCACAAAACTCACTTAGGGCCTCTCTAACCCTTGCTATACTGAGCGAGTGTGGGAGGTGTAAAACTTAAACTTGCAGTGGCTTATCTCTAAGAAGATCTAGATGCTTATCCCTGAAAAATAGCATGGGACCTGTTCCGTCCCGTTTACAACGTCAAAGAAATGTTGTGCACAAGGTGGACCTAGCATCTGAGGAAAAAGCACGTCTGTGTGAAGCAGCACCTCGGAATTAGTTTCCACGTGGAGATATGAAATGGAAAGTTAACACCTCCATGTTAAAAGCAAAAATATAGCATAGCTACTTAACATGGCTATGCTTCAATCAGATCTATTAAAGGATGGGCCGATTTCGTTCCATCTGCAACACAGGTACAGCTCAAAGTACCTCTCGAAGGCTCTTCTCCCAAGATGTATAGATCATTACAAAGTCTTCGCGGTCACCGTCTTTCAGTCGCACAAATTGCTCTGGTTGTAGCTCCTAGCTTTATATTATTTGGTTACAATCAAGCAGGAATAGGCGGTTTACTCTCGGTATGTCGTCCTGCTTCCTCGGTCTTTCGATATCGCTCCCTTACCAACATTAGCTTCCTGATTGGACAGAAACATTCGATGAAATCGACACAATCCATTCTACCGGTGATGACCGGGCCCAAAATGCTACTATTCAAGGCCTTGTTGTCTCGACTTTCGTGCTTGGTGCACTGGCTGGGTGCATCGCGTGTATGTACCTAGGAGACTTGCTGGGACGGCGCAAGAGCATATTCATTGCCGGCATTCTCAGCTTGGTTGGCCAAATATTGAGCGCAACCTCAAATCAGTTAGCTCAGTTTGTAGCTGGAAGATCTATCATCGGCGGAGCTATTGGCATATTTAGCTCAACAGTTCCAGTATGGCAAGCAGAGTGTAGTTCAGCAACTCATCGAGGGAAACATGTGGTTCTTGATGGTCTATTTACTGCGTGAGTTCAAGATAGACTGAGTCTAGATATTTACTCATCTCTCTAGCATGGGCTACGCTATCGTTTCATGGATCAACTTTGGATCATCTAAGATAACGGCCGAAGACAGATCCGTCACTTGGCGACTGCCCCTCGCCTTTCCAACGATTCTCTCGCTCGTTTTACTAGGTAGTATTTTCTTCATGCCTGAATCGCCACGTTGGCTGGTTAGAGCTGGCCGATGTGATGAAGCTCTTGAAACTCTTTCAAGACTGAAAGACATTCCCGTCGATGATCCGACCCTAGGTAACGAAGTAGCCAATATTCAAATCACTCTCGATGATAGTATAGCAAGAAAAGTTAGCCTCAAAGACATATTTACGATGGGTCCGGACAAGCTATTTTATCGATTCTGTCTATGTATCATATTGCAATTTTACCAGCAAATGGCGGGTGCTAACTTGATCTCCGTGTACGCACCGATCATTTTTGAACAAAATCTACAACTTGGAAGCCAAAAAGCCCGCATTCTCACCGGTGCCGCTCTGACCTGGAAATTTCTGAGCTCATTTATTGCGTTTTTCACTGTCGACAGATTTGGACGAAGAGCTCTTTTTATTTTTAGTGGTATTGGGTAAGTTATTAAATATTTAAATTAGGGCTAATTACTGACGATTCAGGATGGGAACGTGTATGCTGATACTCACCATTACAACAGGCTTCGCTTCATCGAACCTCGTAACTTCTTACGTGAGCGTAGCGACGATATTCTTATTCAACTTCTTCGTGCCAATCGGCTTCCTCGGTGCTAACTTCCTCTACTGCGCCGAAGTGGCCCCAGTGTCACTTCGTGTAGGTATGGCTGCTATATCGACTGCCAATCACTGGCTCTGGAACTTTGTCGTGGTAATGTCAACCCCTATAGCCATAAACAAGATTGGACATTATTACTTTCTCATATTTACCCTTATCGGGCTTTCTATACCGTTTGTTGTGTGGTTCATTTTCCCTGAAACCATGGGACAGAGTCTAGAAGAAATTGAGTATATCTTTAGAGAAAACAACTCGATTCGGGCCACCGTGAGAGCTAGCTTGAAGCGCCAATCAAAAGTTAACGTCGAAGAGGGCATCACGGACGAAAAAACTAAGAGTGAGGTTATTATTTAAACCTACCCGACGAAGGGGTTTTCTTCTCGAAATTCTGTGTTTCAAGGATTTGGGGGGGATTTTTACGTTGAATAAGGCAACAAAAAGTTTGCTAAAAAAGTTTGCGGTAGATTTAGGGGAACGGCGTTAATCATTCAAAGCGTAGGTCTGAATTTGGGCGTTTATTTATGGTAGCGCTATGAACGGTGTTCAAATCGGTTTCTAGGCAAAATACCGAAACAGAACCATCCTTGATTCTAACGGCTGGTGATAAAAGATGGGTATTTAGTTATAATGACAGCTGAGACAAACAAAGTTATGAGAAAATATGGGCACATTTTTATGCGTTAGATAGCTAATTTTCGCTTAATTTACCATGGAAAAAAGTTACATTCGAACCTTTCCTTGTTATTTCTCAAGTATGGCACAAAGGCACATATAAGTTAGTTAGTAGTGGTGTTTATTCGTGCTATGTAGAATTCAAGACTATTATAACACTAGGGCTCCTCTCTGACCCAGGCCACACCTTTTACAGTGCTCCTATCCCTTTTTACCTCGAACCTAAGATCATTGATACATTGACCCATGACGGGTAGCCATTTAGCTCAGTACTTACCCGTAGAATTCAACCACCTTTTCTACAGAACCTTCTGCTCAAAAAAAATTGAAAAAGAGCTGCCATGGAAACCGGTACGCGGGAAAAAGTCTCAAAAAACCTGCAACTCCAGCCAGGCGAGGCCTAGACACCAGAGCCACACGAGGTGCGTATCCCCATCTGTATCCCCATCTGTATCTCCCTAATATCCCATAGTCCAGATATCCTCCTTATACCGACACCACCAGCGCACAGGTAGTGGTGCTCTTTTCTGGGGAGACAGTATAATGCCAGAATATCTGTAAACAGTGGGAATTCATCTTGGTAAAAATGGCCAACTTAGTCTGATCCATCACCACCATAACAAGAGCTGGATACGCCTGGGAAACTCGTTTGGGCGACATTTCCCCCGTGAACAAGTAATGCGTGTTTCTGTTGGCTCTGAAGATAAACTACAGGTTCGTAGGGGACACCACGTACAGGTAGAAACGCCGTCTTCGTCCCCCGGCACATACAAGTATAGTAGAGGCAATTTCTTACAGCACCGTTCCGTCCAACTAAGTTTGGCATCGAGCTTTCTATCCGGCGTCCTAGCTGAGGTAACAAGTTTCCAACTTCTGAATTTCGTGTCACAAGGTCTCCACCGTGTTCTTGGTAGTTGCCTCGGACCCACCCTGGTTGTGTAATATTGCCCAAGACACGAGTGAGGAATGTTGTTCGTTATCCCTCGTCACATTTTCCACTGGTTTGATTCAAGCTGGAGTCACTAGGTGTCGCGGGATCAATTGATAGTGGTAAACACCAGGGCAAGTCCAAATATAAAATCAGTTAATTATTAAAATCTACCGAAGGAAACCCCGATGTTTACTTTCCTCCTGTTAAGTACTACATCTGGACCCGTACTAACAAGGGGAAAATCGTATCAATCACCATCCTCACATTACCCGCCATCAGTACCAGCCACATAATAATCAGCCACACACGCCACAGCCACACAGAACCAGCCTCGCGAGAAATAGTGACAATCAACAAGCTACTGGCGCAGCCAGTACCAACTACACGGATTCATCCCGTAACACTAGGCGAGCATTACCGTCATTCAATTTGTTTTAACAAGGAATTAAAACTGAATTTGAAGACTGACAGGATTTATCAAATTGTGCCCCCCCAAAATTAGGGCGACTCGGGCAAGCCCTCAAGATGAGGTTGAGCGTCGTGACGTTATCATCGTGTGACGCGCAAGTTGCTGGACCCATCGACCGCCCACGCCCATTGCCATCCAGACCAGTCGGATAATGCCACCCAGGCTAGCGGAGCGGATCTGACCACAGCGGTAACTCAAAGCGCGAGCATGACGAGCGCTGTGCACGTGCCTACGACCGACCGCGGCCGCGCTCGCACCTGAGGCAGTTATCTTCCGCATCACGAGGCCGTGCCGCGCGAACTCGACATCTCGGGCGTTCTCGACGCGAAGACGCACGAAGCACGTTCACAATAACGGCGGGACGTGCGCCCGTGGACGTCCCGGAACCCCCCGGATCGACGACGGCCGGGATCTTGGCGGGGTCTAGCAGCTCCGATGTTCCGTGTCGGCGATCGGCGACGCGGCGATACTGGTCTGCTGTGGGTAGCGGGGAAGGCTCGCGCCATGATAGCGCTCCACATGAAGTGGAATTCTCTCGGTCGAGGGATGGGCATGCGATGTGTCTCATGGGAGGCTGCCGGACGTTGGTGAGTACACTTGCTCGGTCTATTGCTCCTCCAATCTCCTGGGGTTGGGCCGTGGAGCGGAGGACGTGCGGCTGATTTGGATGGATGCGGGTCGCATCGTGCGATTGGTAGGTGGTGGCGATAGCAGCGAGAGCTCTCGGGGGTCGCACGGCTCTGCGGGGGTCCCGATTTGGCGATCCGATGATGTGCGAGATGCATGATTCGGGGCTGTAAATTAGTAGAGCTGGGGCTCGTCGGGGTAAATTTGTGCCTGTCGAAGGACGAGTAAGCCTTGGCGCCTGGCTATGAAGGCGGTAACGACGCAGCTCCCGAAGTCGACGGTACGGCCACTGGATACGCATGATGACTCCAGCCTGCATTCGGCTCTCTTCCATCACGAATCCCAGAAGATGCAGAATGGTCCATTCAGCTCTCATTCTACGCTTAGATCTCGGGATTGCGGGTCGCCTGGGGGCGAGTCGACAGGTAGTTCCTGTCACTCAATGAAGGCTCACCGGTATATGTACTTGTACAGTAGAACCTGTCCAGACCCATAGTGGGTCCCGGTGTAATTACTGAAGAGATTCATACAAATTTTACCGTTTATATTTACAATACTTACCCCTGCGCGCAAATGACCTGTAAGGGTAAGTGTTGCAAATATAAAAGTCCAAGTTACAATGAATCTATTGAACACTTATACTGGGACCCACTATCGAGTTAGAGAGGGACGACTGTAAGTAGCATTAAACGTCTAACTAAACTATTTACAGCTAGCTCAGCCTCCCCTGGGGCGTAAGACGCGCGACTTAAATACAACTCTACAGACGGATTCTTCGCATTTCCGCCAACCCGAAGGTCGCAATTATTAGAGGGAATGGTGCACAGGCGCAGCCGGCCATCCAAGCCAATTTACAAACTAAAATTTAAACATGTGTATAATTATAATTTACAAGGAGAGGGAGTTTATGGCCAGCGAAGGTGCTGGACGTAATATTACCTGTAATGTAATGTGATCAGTGTGGTGTGTTTTACTTTAATACCGGACGTGCTAAACGGACAGTCCCAAATGCTCGCTGGACGTCCCTGCAAGTAGATTGCGCTTCCACGCTAACCAAATCTGCATTGATCAGCGATCTCGTCGAATATTTTTTGCGCTACTCCAAATTTGGTCACTATCGTTACAAGTATAGTAGTTACCATGACAACTTAGAGCCCGTGTTTAACAAACATAACATAAAGATACCATTTAGAAATATTGGTCCTGGAACTGCCTTAATAACTTTTCCAAATCGTCCAATTCTATATTCCAATTTCATCTTCCTCACCTCCAACTTTGCCTCACTTATTGAACTCCAAATTAAAATGGCTGAACTGAACTTTAATGCGCTATCAGCATCAATCAACATATCTCAAGATACTAATGAAAGAGGTATTTTTCCCTTTCTTTCTACTAAAATACATATTGGCTGATTTCTCCAGGAATGGTTACCGGAAGTGCTCTTTTAGAGGCCTATGATGGGCATCAAAGTATACCAAATAATGAGGATACCCGTATGCTAAGCTCCCTAAAACTAATTCATTTATGGCAAAATTTCCACTTATACGCAATTTCTTCAGCCGAGACCCAGTGCGGAAGTGTGGAGGAAATAATTGGTGTCCGGATCGACCAAATGGAGGACTGTCGCAAATCCATTTTCGTTAGCTAGGTGCTCGACAGCTCTCTTACAGTCCTCCATTTGGTCGATCCGGACACCAATTATTTCCTCCACACTTCCGCACTGGGTCTCGGCTGAAGAAATTGCGTATAAGTGGAAATTTTGCCATAAATGAATTAGTTTTAGGGAGCTTAGCATACGGGTATCCTCATTATTTGGTATACTTTGATGCCCATCATAGGCCTCTAAAAGAGCACTTCCGGTAACCATTCCTGGAGAAATCAGCCAATATGTATTTTAGTAGAAAGAAAGGGAAAAATACCTCTTTCATTAGTATCTTGAGATATGTTGATTGATGCTGATAGCGCATTAAAGTTCAGTTCAGCCATTTTAATTTGGAGTTCAATAAGTGAGGCAAAGTTGGAGGTGAGGAAGATGAAATTGGAATATAGAATTGGACGATTTGGAAAAGTTATTAAGGCAGTTCCAGGACCAATATTTCTAAATGGTATCTTTATGTTATGTTTGTTAAACACGGGCTCTAAGTTGTCATGGTAACTACTATACTTGTAACGATAGTGACCAAATTTGGAGTAGCGCAAAAAATATTCGACGAGATCGCTGATCAATGCAGATTTGGTTAGCGTGGAAGCGCAATCTACTTGCAGGGACGTCCAGCGAGCATTTGGGACTGTCCGTTTAGCACGTCCGTCCGTCTTCCGTCTATTACCATATCCGTCACATGAGTTATCTTTACCGCGACACTGTTGGTCATATACGCGGCCTGATCCTGTACTTGTACGTATCTCTATTCAATTGTTTCTCACCATGTCTCCTCCCGTCTCGTTTTCCACTGACGCCGATACCCGATAACGACGCGCAAAAAATATCCCAAGGGATACTGTCGTGGGCCGTGACAGGTGTCTTCAATGGTGAGTATCTCTGTTGATAGACAATCAGTTAGAGTCTCTGGTCTAGTGATTCGTCGTACCCTCTTCTCACGCTAGAAAACACATCTGTTCCAGTGCGAGGATGCACCTTATTCCGAGTCCTATACCCATTGGTATCGAACTAGGGACAACGTCTTATCTTGTCAAACAGGACGTGTCAGTGGCGACAAGCATCGATCAACGGGTCATCCCAAGCTAGTGCCCGGACACATGTAACAAAAAAGAATCATACAGGGTCGCGAGGGTAATACTTTGCCCGCATAAAGTGGCAGAGCTCACTTTATGCGGGCAAAGTATTACCCCCGCGACCCTTTACAGTACACTCTTATAACGAGAGTGTGCAGTGTATCAAGGTCAATTAGTTTTACTTGCATGTAGTATTGTAGTTTTAAATATTGATATTAATTAGACATAATTAACGCTGTAAAGTTACAATATTCAGGGCTACAATACTGCATGCAAGTAAAACTAATTCACCATGATACTCTGTACTGTACAATACTACAGGCCTAAGTCGACGATATTGCAATAGCGTGACAGGGGCCTATTTAAATTGATGGCTATTACAAAAGAGTTAATAACTCTAGAGCCCAATTATCCAATCGTTCAATACTGCTGTTTCCCCGCACTGTAAAACTCTTATTCTTGGAATACCCAAATACTGTGGTACAGCGGTGAAGTATTACTGCATGAAACTAGGCCAGGACCCCCCCTGGCCTTTACACTAATACTAATAGGGCAACACGAGAACGCGAGCTTAAGATCATGAAAACATGGTGTTTTCTACTGTAGAATAGCGCGACGTAGAGCCTTTTAACCACTATTTCACTCATTTTCATTTAAAATGGCAATTCTAATTACTTCTCTCTTGAATCATTTTCCACAAGGGTCTAATTCACCCATTCCGCACCCTCCCATTCGTAGTAAGAAAGCGGCAGATCTCACGAGGGATCAAAAACCCGACTGCCAAGTCCTTGACGAAATTGGGTGGAAATACGCGCACATACAGGCCATACTCTCGATCAAATTAGTAGAGCTTGTCGATCATCACGTCCTACGCCAAAAAAGAAGAGTAGTAGGTCTCCTCTTCTTATGCAAGCCCAAATCGAGGAGCTTGTCGAGTTCGTGTGCGCCTCTGCAAAGAACCGACGAATTAGCTATACACAATTAGCTCAAGTGATGGAATTTGGGGTTTAAAAGGACGCTATTCGTACTGCTCTTGCACATGAAGGCTTTCATCGTCGCCTTGCAATGCGAAAGCCGCCGATTTCAAAAAAGAATCAACAAGTCCGCCTTGACTGGGCTAAAGAGTATGTTAACTGGACGATGGATCAATGGTATCGAATCCTTTGGACCGACGAAACCTGGATTACTGGTGGAAGATATACACGTACCTGGGTAACAAGAAGGCCAGGAGAGGAGTGGGATCCTACCTGTATTGACGAGAAGCATCAACGCAAGAAGGGATGGATGTTTTGGGGCTGCTTTCATGGGCATACTAAGGGGCCAGGGATCTTTTGGGAAAAGGATAGGGGAACGATTAATAAGGACTCGTACCAAGCGCATACAGTTCCTATTATTCATGGGTATATCGAGATGATGAGAAGAGAGGGAATTAACCTTGTTTTAATGCAAGATGGCGCCCCAGGCCATGCCGCCGCAGATACTCGGCAGGACTTAAGGGAGAGGGGCGTTTTTGTTATATACTGGCCTCCATTTTCTCCAAGATCTCAACCCGATTGAGAGAGTTTGGTAAATTATAAAGAACTATCTACAGGATAATTATCCCGAGATTATGGGGTATACTCAACTGCGAGAGGCAGTAAAAGATGCTTGGGATAAGGTGGGAGAGGAGGCCTTTCGGGCCTTGATTGAGAGCATACCAGAGCGTTGCCAGGCTGTAATTGACGCAATAGGACTCCATAATAAATACTAATAAAAAGGCTTTACGTCGCGCTATTCTATAGTAGAAAACACCATGTTCTCATGATCTTAAGCTCGCGTTCCCCTGGTGCCCTATTAGTATTAGTGTACATGTCAGGGGGGGTTCTGGCCTAGTGTCATGCAGTAATACTTCACCGCTGTACCCAAAATGACCTGTAAGGGTAAGTGTTGCAAAAATATAAAAGTCCATGTTACAATAAATCTTTTCAACACTTATACCGGGATCCACTATCGAGTTAGAGAGGGACGACTGTATCTTCTCCCCACGTTCAAATAATTACATTCTACCACCAACTTCGATCAAAAAAAAATGAGTACCACTAATTTATTATCGCAGCGCCGTCGAAATAATATTTCATCGGAAGACTGTATTCGCGTTAAAACATTGCGAAAACATGCGAACAAAACAATCGATCAAATTGCCAAAGATCTAGGGCTATCCTGGCACCAAACTCAACACGCTTGTACCCGCACAGTGAGAGTCCAAGTGTTCGGACTGGGCGCCCGCCTGTACTCTCAAGTAAACAGATAGATCAATTGGTGGCCTTTGTAAGGTCTTCATATGAGGCACGACGGATGAGTTATCTGGATCTGTCACTAGATCCATTTAGGGAATGGAACGTTGGTCAAAGATGCATTCAAAGGGCTCTCAACAGTAGGGGATATTCTCGACGCCGGGCTCGCTCAAAGCCGGTACTGAGTGACCTTAACAAAATGAAGAGGATTGAGTTTGCCCAAACTCACATAAACTGGTCTTTGGATGATTTGAGTCGAGTTCTCTGGACCGATGAGACATGGGCTACCCGTAACCCTCACAAAAACACTTGGGTGACTAGATTGGTAAATACTGAAACTATCTAAATTATATCTAGCTCTACTACGCTATTTAGGTCGATGAACAGGTTGAAGACTGTTGTGTAGATATAAGGTGTTTGAAGGGGAATGGCTGGATGTTCTGGATCTTTTATGGGATCTCAAAAAGGTCCACATGTAATATGGGACAAAAGATGGGGAAAAATTAACCAGGCTAGCTTCAGTAAAAGGGTTGTGCCATCAATTATCAACTATCATAGAGAGCACCCGGGCTTCACACTCATGCAAGACTCGGCACCTGCTCATCGAGGCCGGGTGTTAGTTGAACTTGCTGGAGCGGGCATCGAGTTGATGGAATGGCCTCCCTTCTCCCCAGATTTAAATCCTATTAAAAATGTCTGGAATATCATGAAAGATAAAATGCAGTTTTATTTCCCCGAATTAAACGGGCAACGGCTGCCAGTTTCAAGGATTCGTGCAATAGTCCAAGCTAGCTGGGACTTAATCACTGATGAACATCTTACGCCACTTCTCGCGAGTATGCATTCGAGATGCCAGGCATTTTTGGATGTAAATGGGGGGCACACTCGTTTCTAAATTTCAGATTGTTTTTCTGTGTTTTGTTTAAAGTCGTGTGAATAATGATAGAATTCGTAGCATAAACAGGCGTATCACAGTAAAGATTTGAAAAAATAATTAAATGAATCCAAATTTGAAACAAAAAAAATAAGAAATTCAGAATCTTAGAACATCGTTCACTATGTTTCGATAAAATAAATGCAATTTTGACATATAAATCAGAGTTTTATTTGAAGATAGCTGCCTATTTGAGATAGGATATTTTAATTCCCTCACCAAAAAACCCCTGTCACACTAATGCAATATCGTTGATTTAGGCCTGTAGTATTGTACCAGTGCATGCACCCCAGTACAGGAAAATACATTATCCCTACTCCAATACATGCGATACTAATTGGTACGGGACTGGGGACGATGTACATGATAACGGAGTACAGCGGTAGAACGGTAAATATAGTTCTGGCTTTCAGCAGAGTATATTTTACTTCAGGGATTAGTGCGGCGTATTACAGGGTAAATCTACCTGCTAGTGTCTACCCCAGCTAGTCTGAAGGTCTAAATTTATTAGCCTGAAATATCAGGATGAACACGTTCGACTAAAATTTATGCATTAGCTCAACATTGTGTCAGGACATGCACTAAATACAATTCTCACACCACACCATCTCCCGAGGTACCAATTATTAATCTTCATCCTCATCTTCATCACTATCGGCCGGCAAGATCGGACTCTTCACCGTTACGCGCTGCTGGCTGTAAACGCTCACGATGCTCGCCGCAGAGCTGAGAAGGCAAAGAAGAGTCACATTCGTTCAAGGTCGGAGGCCTACATCATTCTCAGTGGTAATTTCCTCAACCAGTCGAGCATTTCCTCAGCCCGAATCCGAAGCGAACCTCAGTGATATCTGTGTCATGTCTGCGATACAGTGATTAGTTTTCAGCGAGGACTACGTCTCTCAAGAACCCCAAATATACGCTCCCGATGCTGTGCATACCCAACATAAGACTAAAGTCTTAGGGGACAATTTGAGGATGGGAGATTATACATGTCAATCGAGAAAGGTCACTGTTCTCCTGAAAATTTTACGAGAAACGAGCGGGCCTGCAGGGTGTCAAAGGGGGGAATAAGTGTTTCGAAGAGGGGACTCGGGGGGAGGGTTTCCAATATGGGGGAGCTTGTATGTGTGTCAAGACTTGGTCTAGATAAGTGCTATCACCACTTTCTAAACTAACTGCGTTTCTTTTTGAAAGCGAAGGATGCGACTTCGGTTGTGAGGACGGTATCTGGCACGAATCGGCAAACTGTTGCGAAGACTCCGAGGTACGTGAACGGTTGCGGCGGAGAAGGGCAAACGCAGGTTGTTGAACCTTTGGCACTTGTTTCTTTTGCTTTTTTCTTGGCTTACTGGATAGAGAAAAAGTATCTACTAGTTCACCATTGAACAAGTGCTGATAGGAATCAAACCTAAGGTTTATCTACTCAACCCTGTAACCGCATCCATCCTCCAAGTAAGGCCACCGGTCTATTACTACCTTCGTATACTCGTGAGCAATTCACCGGGACTCATAACTCACGTGTGACATACAGTTGGGGATAAGACCGATTCTAGAAAAAGCTACTATCACTTCACCACCGAACAAACGCTCATATGGATCGAACCTACCATCGTTTATTTACTCAATCCTATGACTGCTGGAAACAGTTAGGGAATGTAGGTAGTGCTGATTCTAAAAGAGAGCAGTTTATTGCGTAAAATCTCTTGGGTGTAGAGCTTGTGCCTGATACGATGGAATTCAGACAATCAATCCTCATCTTTAACGTCGCTATATTAGTCATCATTTTGGCCTCTGTCAAGCTTTACCTGAATCTTCTTTCTCGCCAGTGGATGATAAACATAAGGTTAGTGACCCAGCAGTTTCTGAATTAGATCTCTTATGCTCCCGTAAAGATGAATTCACCGAATGTGCCATCCCCACTAGTCCGAGGAGGTAATGCACAACAGTCGACACGAAACCATCAAATTCAAGTAAATTTGACATGAACAAAATAACAACCCATCATGGCTAAACATTTGCTGGTGTCAACTTTACTTGAAGAGGGCTACTCCAAAATTAAAAATTCACGGCGTCTAGTATTCAGCGGTAGACAAACTTGCTCTACCTAGGATAATACCAATCTTACTCCTCAAAAGCTGACAAATCGTCCTCTGTCTTAGGTACTTCTCAAGTCGATGGGATAGAAGCTTTCGCTTATTCCTCTGCTGAGAATCGCCGAATCTCCGATCTTGAGCTCGCCAATGGAGTTTTTCGGCATCTAGGCGTTAGCGAGTAGATGATAAGAGCTAACCGACAGTTACCTCTGGTCAAAAAAAGATTTGGTGACAGATCTCTGGATAGTTGAAACCTAGGCTACTAATGGTCAAGACTGTAGATCAAGGGTCACCAGGAAGGCCAGTACTATCATCAAATAGATATCTTTACAGTTTAATTCTATCTGACGTCCGCCATCGGGGGTTATGACGCGAATTATGACGGACGATACTCAGATTTCATTTGAATGTACCACCACGAGGATACCACCGTACGACACTTGACATCTTCTGTGAATACTGTTATAAGGTTAAATGGGGATATGGAGTGGTTGGCGACTTGTCTAGTGATGTTGCTGTCCATCGATGGAATGGTCAAGAGTGTGAATGAATGGTAAGTACGATATAAATGGTTATACTGAATGCGTATAGTGGATGGAATATCGCCTTGATGGTCACGATGGAGACTATTACTCTTGCTGCTCTGACTATGTCAGTATCTATATTCATCTTTCCTCCAATATCAAATATCCGATGCCTACTATGAAACTATAATGCGAGTTCTATTATCGCATAAAGAAGATGTTATACATGACTCATTAGTTTTAGCAACTCTGTCACTTGGCACGTTATCCATAAACTTCAAACTCCAGATATCCTTGAGTCATAACCGAGTCAGCACAACAAATACCCGCCACAGGGAAAAGCGAAAAAAATTCATGGTTATTTTCGTATGCTTTCGTCATTCCGCGAATCCGTTATTGTTTAAAGTCAAGGTAGTAAAGTGGAAAGAGCAACGGTAGTCACAGTGTTCAGATCAAGTATGAATGAAGTTAATAGATTTACAGTGTAATAACTGTGTATTGTCCTGTCAGCATACAGCACGGAGGTCATCAGCGTGTTTGATGTGGAAGATATTTCTTAAACGCGCCAACAGCAATTCCATGATCCGGTAAACGCTCAACTAGATACGTGAGTCCGAGAACGACGAAAATCCTACATTGATCACCGCGATAGAGGTGGTGTGTTAGTCTGACTAGATTCGAATCAGTACTTAGCTGGTGTATGTAAGACGTGTGTCCACGATACCCAGAATCTTCCTGGGAGAACGGTTGGACGGTGTACTGTTGCACCTTCCAGCCCAATATTTCGTGGGACCAAGTTAAATATTGAGTACCCTACTGGAAAAGAGGTATGGTAGAATTAAGAGGTTTCATCAGAGGCACAATATGGTGTGTATATACATATGTACACATCACGTCGTATCTTTGATGAAACCTCTTCAATATATCTCTAAATAATTCTTCCGATACAATCATACGCATTCTTCTATATCGAGTCTATCCTTGACTTTACTATTTTGCTCTTTTCTACCCCTTTCCACAACAATAACCTTATTGTAGGACGTGGATCGTATAGGGGAATGCTGGAGCGACGTGAGAGTTAAGGATGACAGTCAAACAAAGAAGCAGGTAAATAGAGCCTTAGATATAAAGCTTAGTAGGTCGACATGAAGTAGGTACGAATATAGCCTTCAGAGATATTCAGTAAACGCAAATTAACTGAGAATCTCCGATGGGTGAGAGCTCTAAATATATATACAGTAAAGTCCTTTTGGGACGAATATAGTAGAAACCAAGATAACCGCCCGTGTCCCAAATTAGCAGCTACATCAAGGTGTTGATTTGCCTTGACATTTAGTTAATCTTCCAAACACTTAAATGTAAGAACAGAACATGCATGTGATATGAAACTAGTAAAAACACTAGAAACGTGCCAAGAATACAATACAGACATTAAAATTAGTGTACGACTAGTATCATGTGAAAGCGCACGCATGTGCATTATTTGTAATGCGGGACTGGATATTTACGACAAACCTCCTCAAAGTCACAATTGCTAAAAGATGATTTGCTTCTTTCCTATGATATATCACGCTAGCATTGGATCGGATAACTGACGAAAGATTGCCTTTCGACTTGTTTGGAATCGCTTTATTTTATAAATTATGCCACACACTGCCCGGTAGATTATTCGACATCAGAGGCTTGCGCAGTTTTTTAAATCTAACGCTCTCATGGTAGAAAATGGGACTCTCCACGAAGAACTAGTTTTACATGGAGTATCATCTTGAGTAAAAAACTTCTCAACTACGGATGACACATTCGCATGGCAAGGGTATCTACGCACCCTTTGAATTTTTCTTTTCATGAATTTGCATGCAACAATCTTGATATCGA
The DNA here is from genome assembly GCA_028751805.1 of Podosphaera xanthii. Lineage (NCBI taxonomy): Eukaryota > Fungi > Ascomycota > Leotiomycetes > Helotiales > Erysiphaceae > Podosphaera > Podosphaera xanthii. The sequence continues at coordinate 1,172,581 of JAPWIX010000005.1, forward strand.
ATCTTGCTGGGGCGTCGTCTATTGGAGCCAGGTTTTTCTTCATGTAGCATGTTTTCCTGGGGCAACGCAGTGATGCACTTCACAGCTCTAGATGGCTAAAGAGCGAAAGAATCTTATAATAATTACTGCATCGACAAGACCAAGAACTAGCCAGTATCGACATCTATCCATCTAGAAATGCTTTTGGGCTCGGTAGGCTCAGATGGGTAGACGAGGTTGAGCTGCGCACATTCTCCACTGGAAATTAGGAACCTGGAACCAGTTTTAAGCTGACTCGGCCTCTTGATTTTGATCATAGTGGGACAAGTTCTGCAAGAGCGATGAAAAAATCGTAGTGAGTAGTAGTTGACTACTTTCCACTGGACACAGAGTGTACTATATAAACTTACCATACAAACAGATGAGTTTTCACGTTTGTCATGATCCAAGCGTCACCTTGTTCCAACATACCAGACTAATACTTATCACGTGTATCCTTGAAACTCTACCGGATGTTGTAAACTAGGAACACTCATTTCAACAAATAGAGCTCTAGATATAAAGCTTATTAGGTCGACATAAAGTGGGTATGAATATGACCTGCCGAGATATTCAGTACACGCAATAAACTGAGGACCTTGAAAGGATAAGGGCTCTATATATAGTAAAGTCCTTTCGAGACGAATATAGTAGAAAACCATGACAACCGCCTGTGTCATAAATTAGCAGCTACATCAAGGTGTTTTGTCTGTCCGGGCCGCTCTCCCAAGTAGAATTTGAGTATCTTGGACACATGCCCTACTTGAGACAGGAAAAAGTTGGTTCGAATCCCGCAAGACTCTCACACCACTTCTATCGCGGTGATACTGTTTTCGTAGGATGACGAAAGCATACTCAGATAATCACAGGTTTTTCTCGCTTTTCCCTGCGATGGGTATCCACGGAAGAGGGTACATGTCGTAAGGCGTTACTCTCGTAGTGGTATCTGCAAATGAAATCTGAGGATGAGTGTTGCTAAAGTCAAACAGAGTCATACTGCGTCACATACATATCTTCCGTAATTATTCGCGTCATAGCTTCAGGCCGCATACGCAAAAATTGAATTTTAAAAAAAAGCGGTGTTTTGTATGTATAGGGGGACAAGTGTAAGTTAACGAAGGCTAGGCAGTATATTCTGTTTATTCCGATAGTATAAACATATAAATATAGTGCACATAACTTATTCTCTAACCTTTGTTAACTTACCCTTGTCTCCCTGTATGTAGGCGTATTTAAACATGCTATGTGGAGTCCAAGACTATTACAATACAGTACAATCTTGCTATTGCTATGTGGGGCAAAACTTAAACAAGGATTCTTATTGGCCAACTCAATTGAATCCTCCAATTGGGAGCCTTGGTCAAGTTTTGCCCCACATTGTTATAGCAAGATTGTACTGTAGAACCCCTCTCAGCTAATAGTGGGTCTCGGTATAATTACTGAAGAGATTCATACAAATTTTACCGTTTATAATCGCAATACTTATCCCTGCACGCAAAATGACCTGTAAGGGTAAGTGTTGCAAATATATAATTCCAAGTTACAATGAATCTTTTGAACATTTATACTAGGACCCACTATTAGGTATAAGAGGTTCTACTCTGATACTACGGTATTAATCGTGTATAGGCGCTAAAATTCGACTTTTACAGGGTATATAGGCTTTTACTAACTTGAATTAGCATGACGATAAGTAGATCTCCCCACCTAAACTTTAAATTTGTATGGCAAAAATTTCACAACGAAATATTCGTTGGTTTTGCTTTTTTGGTCCATTATAGCCCTCTATTCACTTTTTAATTCATTAATACATTTCATAAATAAATTATACTTCTATCTAGCTAATAATTTACATATCCGCCTTCAGCTTCGTAAACGGCTCTGATTCTTCGGGGCATCGAATCTATCAGTTTCTCCAAGTCATCCCCATTAAACCCCAGATCCCACGCCTCGTTCACTATTTGACGAAGATGCCCTTGACTCCGCTGCCCCACTTGATCCAACGCTGGATAAAGACGCTCCATGTACGCTTTCATATAACTCCACAAAGTTTCTATCGGATTTAAATCAGGAGAATATGGCGGCCACTCCATTAGAGAAATATTCCTCCTTTCAAACTCACGCATAGTTTGCCTCGACTTGTGAGGAGGGGCGTTGTCCTGCATCACATCTAGTCCTGGTTCCCGAAAGACCGCACTCTCTATGAGAGGCACTATCCTCTCGCAGTAACTGGCCGCAGTGATATGGCCCCACTCCTTCTCCCAAATCAGGCAAGGCCCCTTCTGTCGTCCAAAGAAAGATCCCCAGAACATCCACCCAACTCTCCTCCGCGTCTTGGCTAGGACACAGGTATCTTCGTACTCTCCCACAATCTTTGACTTAAACTTAGCTCAAGGGAACTCTAAATCTTAGGAGCCTTTAAGGGACTACTGACCTTTCTTGTGACCCAACGATCACTTTGCCGACCATTCATAGCCCAAGTCTCGTCGGACCAGAGGACTCTCATCCAATGTTCCTTCCGCCAGTGGAGATGTATTCTGGCAAACTCATATCTCTTCAGTTTGTTGACTGAAGAGATAGGAGGTTTTAATCGTGCAATCCTGCGTGCATATCCCCTCTTTGCCAGTTCACGTCGGATCACATTCTCGCTCACACCAAAGTGCCGAAATATAAAATGTGCAAGTTGGAAAAATGACATCCGACGATTTTCCGATGATAAACAGACGAAAAATTCTATTTCATCGACCTGGGAACTACTTAGAATAGGTGGCCTACCACTGGAGTACTGAGGCTCGGTATTTTCAACGCTCATGGTGTATTGTACCTGTCGCCATGTAATCCCAAGGCGTTGAGAGATTTTGACGTAACTGTGTCCCTCACTGGCCAAGGTTCTAACCTGCACATGTTACTCTCTTAACCTTATCAATTTGTAGATTTCAGACTTACTTGAATACGTTGAGTTTGTGTTAGGCGTTTTGCATAAGTAGGAGATGCTGATGATGGAGAAGGTTGTTGAGGTGAATCCATCTTTGCGGCAATCTAGTACAGTAAATTAAAATCTTCTAAAGTAGTTGACTTAAGGTTCAGATGCACTCACATGAAGTAAAAATTAGATAGATGAATGAAATAAAAGTATGCCGTTGAGCAAAATAATAGTAAATAGCTGACAATGATTTAAACGAAACGACCTCAGGTGTGCGCGAGTGAAGAAAGATGCAGGCATGAAGGTGGGCGTTGGACTTCACATACAGATGCATATCTCTTATGCCTTAGGCCATAAGATTTTAAAATTTGAAGCTAACAGGGATACTGTGGATCTATCGTGAGGTAACCTGGAATATCACCACTTTATCTCCACTTTATCCCCGCTTTAACCCCTGTACCCTATAAGAAGCGGATCAACGAACAATACCCTATCATGAGAGTACTGTATAACACTAGGGCTCCTCTCTGACCCATGCCACACCTTTTACAGTGCTCCTATCCCCTTTTACCTCGAACCTAAGATCATTGATACATTGACCCCTGACGGGTAGTCATTTAGCTCAGTACTTACCCGTAGAATTCAACCACCTTTTCTACGGAACCTTCTGCTCAAAAAAAATTGAAAAAGAGCTGCCATGGAAACCGGTTCGCGGGAAAAAGTCTCAAAAAACCTGCAACTCCAGCCAGGCGAGGCCTAGACACCAGAGCCACACGAGGTGCGTATCCCCATCTGTATCCCCATCTGTATCTCCCTAATATCCCATAGTCCAGATATCCTCCTTATACCGACACCACCAGCGCTCAGGTAGTGGTGCTCTTTTCTGGGGAGACAGTATAATGCCAGAATATCTGTAAACAGTGGGAATTCATCTTGGTAAAAATGGCCAACTTAGTCTGATCCATCACCACCATAACGAGAGCTGGATACGCCTGGGAAACTCGTTTGGGCGACATTTCCACCGTGAACAAGTAATGCGTGTTTCTGTTGGCTCTGAAGATAAACTACAGGTTCGTAGGGGACACCACGTACAGGTAGAAACGCCGTCTTCGTCCCCACCCCACCACAATTGTTCAGCAATACTATCACAGATCTCAATAGGACGCCATCACTTCGTTAAATTGTCATAAATATACTGATTGTAAGTTGTAAAAATTCTGAATTTAAATAATTCATATAGGATGCCAGGGAATGAGTCAGTTAAACCATTGCAACGATTAATCGTCCACAGACGCCTCCACCATTATAAACCTCACCTCAATCTCTTGCTCGTTCCAGAGCAAAAAAAGTGACAAAAGAACAGCGTATTGAAGTAAGTATCATGTCAAAAAAGAGCTAAATCATGCGTCGTCTCTAAAAATTGGCAGGTGAGAACTCTGACCCGAGAAGGCTACAGCTACCAAAAGATCGCGCGACGACTCCAAGTATCCTCTCACCAGGGTTGCTATGCAGCAAAAGCTGACCATCTCTCCCCTATAAATAGTAGTGGTCGCCCCCTTGTCTTGAGCAGTGAACAGGTCGACGAGATTGAAGACGTTGTTACATTATCTCCAGAACACCGTCATTTGACCTATTTCGAGCTCGCCTACGCACATTTTAGTCATTTTGCAGTGAGAAGGTAATCCAATGGACAATGTCAACAAAGGGATACGCCCGCCGTATTGCCGTTTCGAAACCACCACTTTTTTCAGAAAACAAGAGAAAGAGACTTGAGTTCGTTACAGAACATCTTCACTTGGATAAAGAGCATTGGATGAGAGGTCTCTGGACAGATGAGACCTGGGTGACTGATGGACGACATAGTAGTATTTGGATCACGAGAAAAGTCAGTACCGCATACTTTATCTGAAATTTGAGATTCTTAACCTTAGTTTTTCATCTAGATAGATGAAAACTTCGACGCTACATGTATCATAAGTAACATTTGGAAGAAAATTGTACAGATGTTTTGGGGCTCTTTTTTAGGAGCGATAAAGGCCCTTCCTTGATTTGGGAGAAGGAGTGGGGTAGTATACCTGCTGATAGATATTGTCAGAGGATAGTACCTCTTATCCACGGCATGATTTCGAGTCATCCACATATACAACTAATGCAGGACAACGCCCCATCTCATAAGGCAAGGCAAAATATGGATGAGCTAAGGGAGAGAAACATCTCTCCTATTACATGGCAACCATATTCCCCTGACCTGAACCCCATAGAGCATGTCTGGAAGTTGATAAATGACGACAACGCATATCACTATCCTGATTTAGCTCCGGAAAATAATAGGTCGCAGGATGAGCTTCGAAGGATTGTGGCAGAAGCTTGGGACAGGGCCGTGGATGAAAAGGAGTTGTAAGAGCTAATTGAGTCAATGCCAAGCAGGATCAGAGCCGTTTATGAAGCCCAAGGTGGCCTGACAAAGTACAAGCCTCTATAACTTATTTTGAACTGGATAATTAGAATAATGAATTCATAACTTCATTTTAACCAAAATTAGAAGCTGCGATACATTCTGAGTGAGGAATTTCATATACAAATTTTTAAGGTATTTTCATAAACTTTCATAGATCAACTGCCAAGCTTTCCAGGTCAGGCTAGCGAAAGCATATATACCTTGTCGAGACCCATATTTTGAGTGGAGCTAGGAAAACTTACCCTAGTGGCATAGTACATAAAATAGAACACCTAAACATGCTGGCAAAATCGAACACTTCACCTTCACGCGATGCCGGCCGTAAATACTCAGTATGTTCGCACATCTGAGATAGCCAAGAGAAGAAGCGCATTTAGGTCGCGGTCACAATTAAGCATCACTCAAAGTCAAGATGATCCTGCCACCTGGCCGGTTTCTGCTGCTCGACAACATACCTTTCCGACCGATCCACTTGTTCGCCATCTCCTTCTTGACCACGACCTTCCCTTCATCATAACGACCAATCCTCTGATTTTCTCCACGCCCATGGTTCCATCTATACGCCCACGTTGTTATGGATACCTGATGGAGGATGAAGATGTTTGAGAATTCTGTACTCGGGATGGCACGCGTGTGAAGAGAGCATACGGGCTGTGAGGAGGTAGGAGAAGCGTGCTGGAGGGAGGGAGAAAGATGCTGAATTGGCCTGATGATTCACTATTGCGAAGTTTGAGCGGACCAAGAACCGACCCAGCGAAAGATGGAGTGATGGTCTATCATCCGGATCATGTTCATATAAAATTCATGTTGCTGCCAACCTACCACGACATAAAGTATAGTTATTGTGAGACTACCTTTCCGCGCGATCGATGCAGTTTAATGATGAAGCATGTTGGGGTAGATTAAGGTTTTTGAATGTATGTTGTTCCTTGAGTGGGTATTCACGGTTGAGGGAAGGACTGCAAGTCCCCAAGATGCGACACCCTTAAGTAGTATCAGCAAATGTACCCACAGTATGAGTATTCTGTGTGAATTTTGTATCATCTATTCTGTAGCGACTGAGAGAAGTCTACTTCTCAGCGTCTGTTGACCTGACAGGGTAAAATAGTACCGTGTTCAGCACATCACCCGCTAGACGTATTGAATATCATCATCTTCTTCTTCATCATAACAACTTACTGTCGCCTCTCACCGTAACGATGTCAGGCAAGAGTCGAATAAGGCTCCTCATTTGAGGATTTAAATGGATTGGCCAATGAGAGCCCTTGTTCAAGTTTCCCCCCACATCTTTACTTATTTATTTGTTTTTTGGTCTACCGGGTTACAGCTAAAGCTACCACCCCATCCCTAAGAGGACACGGTGACTTTCATAATCTACAACATCCACTACATTCTTTGATGAGCCAGAAGGCTTTTAAAACAAACTCGTTATGTTTACTGTGAGCGCTGTACAGCGTATCTCTCACGTCAAATAGGGTCATGCGGCATGGATTGGGCAAATATCCAAGAGGAAACCTGTCTTTTCCAGTATAGATGAGAAACGTTTAGCACCGTGTGCAGTGCCGAGGAGGAAATCCAGTGTACCCAAGCTTCGACGATAACCGCCGGCGGGCAGTCTTCCTCGAACAAGAGGGCAAAAAGCGAAGTGGATGCTTGACTTGTTATCCCTGCAGGAGCAAGTCATAAGGGCATCTTTGTGATGGAATCTATCGTGATATGCGCGAAAGTCCCCGTGTCCAGTTCGGCATTGAATAAGATACCCAAGATTACGGCGAGGGAGTCGAAGCTCCTCGGGGAGTTTCTTGGGAAATGGCATACCTAGTTCACTATATATAGAGGGAGCATGACTTTGCCCCCAGGCAGAAGCTAGGTCCCATATCTGCCTTTTTATTTTTGCTTGGATACCAGCAAGAGATGCGCCAGGCGGAGCTGTTTGGCGGGAAGCTTCACCTGCCAACTTATCGGCTCGATCATTGCCAGGAATACCCAAGTGGCCAGGAGACCACATCACGTAGACCTTACTAGGTGCTGCTATTGGTAGGATTCTCCTTGTTGGCCACTGTGAGGCAAGATGCCGGAATTCCAGAATCTCCTTCTGCGGGGTCTTGGAGGGTGACAAATCTAAAAGACGTCGTGCTGCTTCATGATTGTCTAAAATTACATGTATATTGGTAACAAGGTGGGCAGAGGGTGCTGCTATGGCAGCCTTAAGCCCTGCAAGAGCACCAACTATCTCGGACTCGTATACCTCATAGTCAAAGCCCAGAGGAACTCTCACTTCTGCTATAGTAGTATCTTTATGGAGAACGACGGCCCCTGCTCCAGCAGATCCATCTTTTTGCTTTGTGCCATCTGAAAAGATGAGGATGTCCCATAGCGGTAGATTTCTGATACGCCTTAAAAAATTCTTCAGCGGAGAAGTCGGATCGAGTAAGTACCTGAAGAGTTCTGTAGGAGGGGGATAAAAGCCGAGGAGGAGGGAAGGAAGAAACTAGCTGTAGTTTTTCTGTGAGACGGGTATGAGCGCGGGGATCGTTGGATCTTCTGGCCAGAGGGTGAGACAAGTCAGCGGCGGCTAGCCTAGTAGCAGAGCAGAGGCGCGTTTATTCAAGTAGAATGTGTGCTGGTTTGAGCCTAACCTCTCTTAAGAGTGCCGCAGTAGGAGTGATTTTGTGTACCGGGAGGATTGCTCGGGCAAGGGAGAGCAGAGCTCGGGATACCATGTCGACAAGATGTTGAGACCTGGTAGAAGTAGGGCGGCCACAACGGTTATAGGTTGGCCCGCGCCACCAAACCTCATCGCCGCACAGAAGAACTGGTAACGCTGTAGCCAAGGCTGCGGAGCAAAGAAAAGTAGTGGGAACACCACGGTTGGTATTCCCAAGTTGTCGAATATGATCGCTAACCCGTTGCGTTTTGGCGCTCCATTCTTGAACATGTTTTTTGAAAGTGAGCTTGGTATCGAGAAAGACGCCTAGACACTTTAGATTCGAGTTTGCAGGTCTTAAAGCACCATCAATAATTATTGGCGGAGGAGATTTGGGGGATCTGTGAAGATGAAGCATCTCCATCTTATTTTCAGCTAGAGAGAGTCCATTTCTATCACACCATTGGGTGATGGACCCAACCCTGTTGATGGTAAGACGTGAAGCATCGACTAGGGTCTTCGCAACCGAAATGATTGCCACGTCATCAACTTATCCAAATATGGGAAACCCGAGCTTGAAAAGAGGCTCGAGAAAAAGGAGGAAAAGTTTTGGGGAAGCAGGGGAACCCTCCAGCAAGCCATGTAGAATCTCCAAGAAGTCACCGACAAAACTTTCCACTCGGAGGCGGGCTTTCCTGCATGAAGCAAAAGAAGCAGCCGAACTAACATATGGTTCAGACCATCCCTGTTCGCGAAGGCGGGAGGAGAGACAACCGAGCAGAAAACGTTCAAAAGCACTTTGAACATCGAGAGTGGCGAGAGTGCATACTTGCTTCGTCTCCCATGCCTTTTCGTCATTGTGAACAAGACATTCTACGAGGTCCATGGCAGATCTGCCGGGCAAAGCTCCTAATTGAATGGGGGAGATGATATGGTTTGACAAAGCCCAGAAAGCGAAGCGTCTAGCAAGAAGGCGTTCTAGTCCTTTCCCGAGGACCGAGAGAAGCGAAATGGATCGCCAATTGGCGGGGTCAGTGAGATCGTCCTTATGTGGCTTGGGGATAACCGCAACTTCGGCGCGGCGAAAAGCACTGGGATGCTGACCGTGTACTAGACAAAGACTGTACTGATAAACAATCCATGAGCACCATGTATCTACTCCCCATACAAAGCGTAGAGCTGTGACAGAGAGATGATCGTGACCCGGGGAAGTAGACAATATACCTGGTAGACAGTAACGCACTTCATCTTCATCTATGGAGAGAGGTGCGGAGATCGCTCGCAGTGAACAAGTGGGGACATTAAAGAGAAAATCCGGTCGGCTAGTTATGCAGGCAAGCTTCGTGCGGAAGAAGACGTCTGCACGTTCAGACAGGGTGCAGTAAGTGACACCTTATAAATGGATGAGAAAAGGGCCAAAGCGGTTAGATAATTTCGCCATCCAACAACTTTATGAGCTTCGAGGATAGAAGTCACATTTTCTAACTCAGAGCGCTTTTACTCTCGTTTGGCTCGCCTGATAGCTTTTCGGAAGTTGTGGTGTGCTTCATTAATAAGATTTAGGTCGTCACTGTGACGAGCTTCGAAGTAACGACGACGTAGGTCAGAGCATTCGTGATTCCAATAATTTTTACACGGCACGCACATAGGCCTCGGCGGGTTAGCAGCAAGCAGAATTGCCGAGAGAGTAGCAACGCCTGATGAAGTAATCGCATCTAGGAGCTGGGGGATTAGGTCCCCAGAGGGGAGACTAGGAGGAGCGGTAGCAGTGAGGGCTTGACGGAATACGTCTGAGTTCTCACTGTTAAATTTTGACAGCTTCATTAAAGGATAGCACCTTTGAGGAGAGGAGAGTTGAACGAAACCAGAAATTGTCTCATGATCGGAAGTTGAATGTGCTTCGGGGTTTGTAAGGGCTGAGAGTCCTTCCATATTTGTAAGTACCAAGTCAAGAACGTGACCGGCGCGATGGGTAGGAGCTTTGTAAGCTAGTGCCAACCACAGAGAATGGTTGTCTATCCATTCTATAAAGCAGCCGACGCCAGGCGACCGGGAAATATCAGGTTCCCACAGTTCATGATGAAGATTAAAATCTCCCACAATTATAGTATTAGGCTTAACCGGCCAATCTAGGAGTGCGTTGAGCCTCTCAGGCATGTGTGCCTGAGGTTGTCGGTAGACATTAATGACCTCAGTAGGAGGAGAACACTGAAGAAGAGCTACTGTAAGGTATCCTGAAGTCGTTGTCTAGGTATTGGTGCCTGAGGTTTGTGTTATGTTTTGGTCTTGCTTAATATTTTCTTTTGATGTATACATGTAGAAGATGTCGCCTTGGGTAGTTTAGGCTCTACACGTGTTGTCTTCCGTCTTCACCTCATTGTTAGATAGATTTGAGTAGCTCTTACAATCCTCTCTTCTCAACTTGGTGCCCCTCTGTGACCGCGGTCACCTCCTGTCCCTTTTCCACCCCTAGCGCGCCTATGACCACTGTCACCTCTTCCACCCAAACCTCTTCCCGACACCTCGACCTCTCATTTGAGACCAGCTCGCCAGCTCGCCCTCCAGTTCCCAGCTCCCAGCTCTCCGACCCTCCGCTCTCCACTCCCTTCTGCGCCCCCATTATCCCAGCGCCTGACAGCTACTATATCAGGAGATGGATCTCTATCAAGCTGAATAGGTCGCAGGTTAGATTTCTTTCGGATGTTGGTGAGTACACGCGGGCGTGCATGCTTCCAATCTCGATTGTTAGGAGTGGAGATGACATAAGCTGAATGAGACTTAGTTGCAATTTTGTTGTTAATTGTTTATGTCCAGGGCTCCTGAACAAAGATCACATCATAATTACCCTGAAAAGCAGCTTGTAGTAGGATGAAATGTGAGGATTCCCCACGTCAACCATTTGTCTGAAGGAAACGAAGACGAGGCGGGGTGGAACTCCTGAAATAGGTTCTATTATTCATGGGGGGGTAAGGTTAGGGGCATTGTTGGCGACTGTCTCGTCAAGGTCTACTTCCATAGATCCATCAGAAACAAGTTAAAGGGAGATAAACCTATAATGACTGGCAAGAAGCATATTCTGGTAGAGTGCGGTGGCTGTTTCGGTGGAGGAAGTCAGCGCAGTGGAGCTGGCTGGAAGGTTAGTAGCAGAGCCGGCTGCGTCGGCTGCCCCTGCGCGGCGTGCCTTTCGGAGAATATTTCGGTTGCGGGTGCGGAGCTCACTAATCACTTTTTCCGAGTGATGGACAAGTTTTCCTTTGAGAGGACGAAGGCGAAGCGGGCAGCTGAGATCGTCCGCAGGGTGTTTCCCTAGGCAGTTAATACACCGTCGAGCATGGCAGCAGTTTCCACGGTGACGGACGGTGCCGCAGAGGGCGCATAAAGCTTGATTTTGGCAGCGGGAAGATTAGTGAAACCCAAAGCAAGCATCGCACTGAACAACCTTTGGGTTAGAAATATAGCGTCGGGAAGGGGTGCTGTCAACAATTCGGAAAGTTGGCACTTCTTTCGGGAAGAGTATAACTGCCGTAGGCAACGGATCATGATGATCTTCATGCAACAACGAGTGGGCACCGGATGGAGTGACACCAGTCTGTGCCTGGGCAATGCTCTTGACATCATCGAGAGTAGTGGTAACCAGATTGGACACCGGATTCCAGGTAGTGCGAGGGATGCGATTAATAACGTACCCGATACGGTCCACTATTTGGAATAGGGATCCTGAAAGAGACGCTTTAATAGAATCAGCATTCTCCATAGCAAGTTTCAGTGATGCATCGGACGAAAAAGAGATGCTGAACCCGTCTGGGCTGCGAGAAACAGAGGTTATGTCGTCCTCGAGGCCGGGAACAGTCCTAAGGAGAGCTGCTTTGACTGATGTTACATCTGCTCTGAGAAGTGGAGCTTCCTCTGAGAGTCAAAGCATGGTTCTCGGTCTCTTCGTGTTTGTAGTCATCTTTGAAGTGGCCGTATGGGAGGGGCAGTGTGTGGCGTTTGGCCGAGCTCCATTCGGGATCGGGGCTGAGGCCGAGGAGAGGGTGACAGGATGGCCAGCGGCAGTCGCTGCCCAGTTTGAGGGTTGCTTTGATGTTGGAGCGGAAGGCCGTAGAGGAAGACTTTGGCTGGGCTTGGGTAAAGAAGCTGCCGATTTGAATTGTTTATCTGAGTGGTGTTGCATAGGGTGTCCGGAGGCCACCGCAAGGAGAAACGCGTCCATTAGCTCGCGCACGAAGGGCTGGATGAGGGGATCAGCCCCTTCAGCGGCTGACCAAAACTAGTTATGGAAGGATTGAACCCAAGAAGCTCGAGCCCTTCAGCGACGCGCTGGGCCAGAAGAGATAGATGTTGTGATTTGGCCCTCACGGGTGCGATTACCAATAAGGTGCACTTATTAGGTATCGAATTAGACGAATCGAATTGTAAGGAACAGCTAGAGAGGAGTAAGGCGACGTGTTTTCCCCTACATCGTTACTGCGAGAGGCGACTGTATTAAGTAAAACTTCATGCTTTTTCGCACTTCAGCCTTGTATTTCTGTATAGGAAGCTTGCGACTCATCCTTTGCCTAAAGACTCGCGACTTGTATCTACTCTTGTAATAATCTAAGTGATCAATTTACGGGTACAAGTTGAGCTAGTGGGCATCTTCTGGCCTTAGAGACTCATTCAATCTGAACCTGAAAGCAATTTCTGAGATGGTATTGATCTTGGTGACGGGTTTTTGAGGTGTGATGGCCCAACGTGACAATCAACGACTACTGCTACGGCGATTCCACTGAAAAAAATTTAAAAGTTTTTTGTTAACCGGTAGAAATCTGACATCTGATCTCTATATCAAGGGTGAAAAAGTTGAGACATAATAATTATGCGGTATATAATGTGCAATAAATACTGCTGTGCAACAACACCCTCGGTCGTCTAGTTGGTTTATGGCGTCCGGCTGTAATTGATGTCTCACCGGAATGTCGCGCGTTCGACTCGCGCCTGAGGGAATTAAATCTTTTTTAAACCTGGCTTTATTAGTCACATGTAGACGATCAAGTTCTGATATTTGCTGACATTCCTTATTTGATTTTATTTTCTCATAAGTCATTCTTGTATATGCAGCCTTTAGGCTATGACACGAATAACACAGGTCCAGAAAATGGAGTGATGGGTCGGTTAATGCTGTGGTACACCGTCCGGGCCGTTCTCCCAAGTAGAGTCTAGGTAGCTTAGACACATGCCCCACTTAAGACAGGAGAAAGTTGGTTAGAATCCCGCAAGACCTGCACACCACTTCTCTCGCGGTGATATTGTATTCGTAGAATGACGAAAGCATGCTCAGATAACCACAGGTTTTTCTCGCTTTTCCCTGTGGTGGGTATTCACGGAAGAGGGTACATGTCGTAAGGCGTTATTCTCGTAGTGGTATCTGCAAATGAAATCTGAGGATGAGTGTTCCAAACGTCAAACAGAGTCATACTGCGTCACATACATACAGTAGAACCCCTCTTAGCTAATAGTGGGTCCCAGTATAATTACTGAAGAGATTCATTGGAATTTTATATTTTATATTTGCAATACTTACCCCTGCGGGCAAAATGACCTGTAAGGGTAAGTGTTGCAAATATAAAAGTCCAAGTTACAATGAATCTTTTCAACATTTATACCGGGATGCACTATTAGCTAAGAGGGGCTCTACTGTATCTTCCGTAATCATTCGCGTCATAGCCTCAGGCTGCATACGCAAAAATGATTTAAAAATAAACATGGAGCGATGATTCAGCATGACACGAAGTGCCCCCGCACCCGAACATCATTCGAAAAAATCACTAGAAATCAAGCGCCTTACAACTCGGCAACCCTCAACCTTTTACATCTACTGCAGGAACGTATTCCAGCCACCCACGGCTATGCAGTGTGACTTCGTCATAGTCACATACATGGCCAATCGAGACATGTGGTGTGAGGGTCTTACTGGATTCGAAACAGCTTACTCCTGTCTCGAGTGAGGCATGTGCCTCAGCTACCCAGACTCTACTTGGGAGATCGGCCCGGACAGTGTACTACTGCACTATCTGACTCTGTGCAAAACTTATGGAGGTGTTCTAGCTAGACGCATAACATGGATGCTAAGACTTCGGCTTATTAATCACCTATAATTAATAACACTATGTCCAAATTCTTGATAATCCAAGTCACAACACGCCTTGAATTGAAATTATATGGGACAAGATCCAGGGCAATATTTTATCTCTGTTTATTCAACCATCTTTGGGCCTACTTTTTGGGTTTGCATCTCTGTCAGCGTGCTCCGCTTTCTTTTTTCCATGGTTGACTAGATTTTTTCAATGTCAAAAAATCGTTGAATGACATGGATAGGGACATATTTTTGCTTGCGTATGTCATTTTTTTCTTAAAAGTGTAATTTTATACATGTGTTTTATTTTTCTGCCGCTGTTAGTTTGCTGTGGACCCCTCAGGGTGCTGTACAGTCGTCCCTCTCTAACTCGTTAGTGGGTCCCGGTATAAGTGTTGAAAAGATTCATTGTAACTTGGACTTTTATATTTGCAACACTTACCCTTACAGGTCATTCTGCGCGCAGGGGTAAGTATTGCAAATGTAAATGGTCGAATTCAAATGAATATTTTCAACACTTATACTGGGACCCACTATCGAGTTAGAGAGGGACGATTGTATGGATTTGTCGATTTGTCCCACAACATTTACGAAAAAACTGTCTAATTATAAACTGTAAACAAATTCTGAACGCACGTACAAGTACATGTGTACATAATTATTTTTCGTACAACTTTGTTGAACAATATCTCAAAATATTACAGCCCATTTATTACCTCAGGGTTTTTGGACAATCTACGGACTATATTTCATTTTGGATAAAATTAAATCAGTTACCACTTCAACTTGGTAAATCTACTACACATATGAACTCTTCGAGTATTTAGTATCATTTACATCTATTTCCTGGTCAAAGTTCGATTCAATTACACAAAATTTTCTCGCCCCTTAGTATCGTTTCAATTTAATGTGAGGAATATTCCTACTTATTAGGTCATTAACTACGAGTATGGCCAGTTTCCCTACTCATTGATATCTTGTTCTATCATATCCGAGCTCAACACGGGTTGTTGAATACCGTAAAACTTTTGGCATAGTCTGGTATTGAGACAGGTGTTAAGAGCTGCGCCCTGTATGTATGACTGGTCTTGTATTTATTTATTTATACTTTTTAAGGTCCTAGGCTAAAGCCCTATTTCCATCTTGGTTCCGGACCGGTGGAGCCGGCTGAGATTACGTCTAGTGCGCTGAGCTCAGCTCGTTCACACCTATATAACTTGAAAATACAAATTGTAGAACATGAAGTGTAAAGCAAAATAGACAAATCAAAATACATAGAGAGTTGAGCCAGCATTTCTCACTCAAACCTCAACCCTATCGTCCTCAATTTACGATGTTCTTTTAAATACTCTCCTCGCATTCAACAGAGGATGTGTGCGCCAAAAAGCTACCGAAGCAGCCCGTTTTACTGGCAAATTCTTTAGAATTCTCAAAACAGCGTGGTCCGAGAAGTTGAGCGGTGAAGTCGCTCATTGTTGCACCCTTCCTAAGCTTGCGTACTTGGTTGGCGTAAATTCTGCAACGAATAAAATGAGTTGGCGAGGTCTCCTGCCCGCGAACACAATTTAAATTCGCGTTTGTATGGTTAAATCTGCGGTGGTATGCCGCAAAGTCTCCATGTCCTGTCCTAGCAGCAATCAATTTGTGTAGTAGCCTCCGTGGCAAGTTGAGCTCTGGTGGTTTCCGACGTCGCATTTGTAAGTCTAGATCCCGATATCGAGCAGGGCAGACTGACGACCACCAATCATCTATCAAACTCTGCCGCCGTTGGTGCATGAGTCGACGCAAGTATGCTAAAGTAATGTGGCCTGGTTGAGTTTGACGCGGAGGAAGACCTTGTAAAGCAGTGCGTGCTTCTGCATCTGCTTCTTCGTTTCCACTGATTTTCGAGTGTCCCGGTACCCATATAATCTCCGCTTTTGCTTTCCGAGCGACATCTTGAAAAATTCGTACTAGGCGAAGGCATGAAGATGACCTTCCTGTCTGCAAGGCACTGACCGCTGCTTGGTTATCTAATAGAACATAAATCCTTTGCCCCTCTTGCCTCGCTAATATCGCAGCGCGAAGAGCCATTGTTGCTCCAACGATTTCCGCATCGTACACTTCGCCTCCGTGCAATATGCCGTGACTTTTTTCAAAAGTTTGACCCCCCCGTTTGAGAACGAAGACCCATGATGAGCGGCCATGTCCCTCGGATGACCCATCCGAATAAGCACATATATCAGAAGAAGTGATGGTCTGAATCCACTTCAAATGCGCTTCTACTCCTTCTGATTTTGATCCAAGATTGCTCGAATACGCCGGGGCTAATAACGACTCCGCGGCCTCGGATGAGGGGAGCTGCCGGTAGGCTCTCTAGATGCGAGTCATTTTTATTTCCGGTCGTATGGAGAGCTTTATGACTGGTCTAGCGACTAAGCCCAGTCTGCCCTAATCAAGGAATAACTATACGCCGTTAAATATGTATAGTTATACAGTGCTGGTCTTGGTTATGCTTTATGCAGTCAGTCCACGCTAAGGAAAGGGGTGGCGCTTAGTCCTTCGGTTGCGAGTTAGAAATAGCCAGATGGATTAGGTGAGGAGTGTACGAGCGCAGGTATACGAGCATGCATACGAGCTCATGTGTACGAATTCATCTACACGAATTCATGTATACTAGTTTATGGGTACGAGTTGGTTTGTACGGGTTATAGGTACGAGTTCATGGGGATGACTTCATGTATACGAGTTTGGCATATCAAGGAGTTGGTGATAGAGGAGGGATAAAATAGCCCATTCCCTCGTACATTTGTGTCTACATAGATAGAATATATACAGTTTGTGGCACTCGCTTGTCGTGCAGTGACCGACGCCAGTTACCCTTCACAACAGGCTCGACCAGCTGCTTATCATGAGACCTAATAAGTGTAAAGTCGTGTTTCTTCGTGCTATCTTGAGTCTAAGACTATCATAAGACTAGGGCTCTTCTCTGTCCTTAAATCTTAATGGACAGTTGGTATTTTGCGTCAATCTAAGTCGTTTCCTGCATGTCTCGTCCACTTCGCCGTGAAACATACTTTTTTAATGGACTGTGTGTTTCTTTCTTCGCCCTTTTCTTTATTCTGAGTTGATGGTAGTGATGGCATATCCAGCAGACCTAGCGTGATTTTGGACCGCCTCATATAGTTTTTTAATAGAAACGTAAGATCCGGTTGATTCAATTTCGACGACGTAATTCTGCCATTGTTAGATTTAGAGCTGGACGTCGATTACGCTCAATCTGATAACAACGTGCATGGAAACAGTTAGAAGATGAATTAGGAATGAAGGATTACGAGATAGAACCTTTGAAATTGAGAGGTTGTGGAATAAGTAAATGGCCCGAAGTACATGTATTTTGTGAGTTTTTTATATTTCTTATTTCTTGATTAATCTTGCAATCAGCCTGTAAGTTACGGCAAGTGTTTAAAGAGATGAAAGTAGCCAGAAATGCTTCGCCGGTTTGGTTGTATGCGATTGTTAATTATAATTTGCACATAATTTTACTGGACGTGAATACGTCTGCTGCTGTAGCGACGCGGATATCAAACTCTATTTAATTAGTAATTCAATTTGCATTCACCGCTCGACGGATTCAGTATCAATGAGCTGTTGCTACAAAATTTCAAGAGGGTTGGGTTTGTATCACGGTTCGCTTACTTACCCATTAAGGACACTTTAATATATGAGTCAAATTAGGCCTGTCTAGCCATTATTTGACATCGTCAGCCTGATTCTCTCCCGAAAGACCAATTTCACTCAAAAAAGGCTGTACCATTAGGCAGTAAAACACCAAACGCAATGCTCGAACCGTTTTATGGTCCATACGGATATTCCTCTTTCAGGGGTGTGCTCTTATCTACATCAATTTTATGCCCCGTCATTTTGATAGCTGTTGAAGTTTGAGTAAATCAAAGCACATTATAGAGAAATATCAGGTATCCTTAATTGGTGATATCATAAGTGATATCAAGTAACTTTCCATTCTCAAGAGAAAGTGTCAGATGTGGAAGGAATGTGCGAGTATAAATACCTCATGAAAACTAGGGTCTTGTATCTATTTACAATCTTATTCAGATCGTAGAAATGATCAAGCAACAATTACAGCCTTTTTTCATCTTCAAGAATAGTAACACGTATTCTCAAGTATGTGTACAACCAAAGTTAGCCTTTCCTTTGGTTAATTTGGCATATCTGTCCGTGTCATCAGCTTCGGAGCCGATTGCCTCAGAATGAGACGAGAACCCGACTAAATGAGCGCTGTTATCTGCATGTTCTCGTGTCTCCTAAATTAAAAATTAGATAATTCAATTATCCTAATTCGGCGCCTTAAGAGCCACGTAGGTCTTTTCGGAAGATACGTATTCTTGTCGTAGAACGACTCATTTTGACATTCGGGACATTCAGACTCAGATTTCATTTGCAGATACAACTACGAGAATAACGCCTTACGACATGTACCCTCTTCCGTGAATACCCACCATGGGGAAAAGCGAGAAAAACCCATGGTTTTCTGAATGTGCTTTCATCATTCCACGATGACGATATCACCGCGAGAGATGTGGTGCGAAGGTCTGGCTGGATTCGAACCAGCTTTCTCCTGTCTTAAGTGGGGCATATGTCTAAGCTACCCAGACTCTCTTTGGGAGAACAGCCCGGATGGCCTACCACTGCATTATTCGAACCGAAAAAGGATTTAAAGATATTATTTTTTCTTTCCCTTTGCGCATTTACCCAAATTTTATACTCGCGATAACGTTCTTAGATTTTAGGGTGGAGGTCTTATGGTGATGAAAGTCCTTTATCATATCAGGAAACTTTTTTTGGCGCGAGGGACATAATCGAGAAGTAGTTCCTGAGTACAAGAAGGAAGCTTGAATATGTTCATGTTGTCCCCCACGTCGGCTTCCACACTTGGTGGAAACTTGTTTAACTAAAAAATTCAGCAAAAAATACCAAAATGATATGGGAAAGTGACTCGTGTTCGATCAGGCCTTGTAGGCTTAAAGCTCCGTATGAAGCCAAGTTCGTTCAGTGTTCCCACTCAGAATATCAGTGATCATAGTTCAAAATGTGGTCCATTCCAGGTTTACTTCTAATGGGCGCTTGTTCAGTGGGTAGATCGCAGGCTCATTTTTATTTTCAAATATTGTGAAACACGACAGATCTCGAGTAGGATGAAAAGTATTCATAGTGACTCAATTGTCACGGAAATTTTACCAATCATCAATCTTTTCTTTGATTCTCTTATCGCTGCTCCGCCTGTAAACGGATGGTTGGGGTAGACACAGCTAGGTCATCCTACGCTGTATCAGTACATGGAGTCCGCAGTAGTTTGATACTTTCGATCCTCGGGTATATTACATACAGATAACGTTACATACCGGTATGAGTGTTCAAACTGTACATGAGCAAAAGTTATTGTTTTAGAGATTGGGGAGATACAGTCTGAGACGGCTAAGCACGGGCCCCACCGAATAGTGGCGGACATTCTAATTACTGAAGCGGTGTATATTTTGCAACCCGTTTCTCACAGCTCCCTTGTGGAACTTACTTTTACCCTAGCCCCATAGAGGTTTGTATTAGACTAGGGAAAAAAGGAATCTCAGATGGAGAGTAAATTCGAGAAAGGTTGTACCATTACAATGTCTCAGCTCTAAATTTCTTTCGTAGCTGTAGTTACTTTGGTATGCCGTAATCGGCAATTCAAGGGCAACAATGTTCAAAATTTATGTCAGCTACTAACGATCTTCCAGGCTGAGACATGGTACATACAAGATGCTCCAAAACTAAACGTTTTCTCCGTACGCGACTGATATGTCAAACTTCCTCAACTTCATCCCATTAGACCTCTGCTAGTCCCAGGTTACATGAGTCTGATATTTCGCAGAGTATGCTCTGATGAATTTCGGGATCTATGAGGCATTGCAGGTTTAACACAAGTCATGAAACCGTAGTACATAAATTTTTTTTACTCTCAAACATCCATCGTATCGTCAAAAAAGATAGCCTGATGACTAGAGACTGTATGATGGTACAGGCTGACGAAAGACTAGTTTTCGATGAAAACATCGGTAGGGAAGAAATATACAAATATGGGTTCAACATCTCATCTGTTTTTCTTCTCTTCATCAACATTTGTGACTTTGATTGCCGGCAATCCACTACAGTTATTATAATCTTTAATAATTTTCATACATCTCGTAATATCATCTTGCCAGTCAAGTCCAGTCACGCTTCTTTCTTCAATTCAGAACAATATATTTCAATACTGTTTTAGTATTTGTTAATTTCAAATTTTCAAGATGCTTTTCAAATCGATCATTGCTAGTCTTGCTGCTGCCCAGCTTGTTGCCGGCCATGGAGCAATCGTCAAGGCTGTTGGGGACATGGGAGGAAATGGTACTGCTCTAGGTGGTGAGTTATTTTTCCAGTTTTCTGTTTAATTCTCATTTCTTTCATTTCTCTCGCTTCGATAAACTGAGAACTACTCGACCCTGCATTTCAACCTTTCTTCCTGACATATAGCTTCTAGTTGATTCTAACACTCCTCGTGATGGTGCTGGAAGAAACCCATTCCAAGCCGATTCGACCCGTTTCAAGAACAACAATGTCGACGCATGTGGAGAGACTCTAGGTGGCGGGCCAAACGAGCCTGCTCAACAGATGGCCAAGCTTGTTCAGGATTCCAACGGGCTACCCATGGTATCCCAGGGTGGAATGATCATGATGACACTTCATCAAGTGAATGGCGATGGCGCTGGTCCATATAGCTGTATGATTGACTCCACGGGAACTGGAACGGGCGGATGGACCAAGATGGAAGTCGCAACCAATGTGCCTGGCAAGAACTCTCGTAGTAAGGCGAAAGCACAAGACTTTGTAAGAAAGCCCCAAGTCAAATAAGTTGATCATTGCAATTACTAACCAATCTCAGCCCCTCGAGGCCAAAATTGCAGCAGATCAGACTTGTACTGGTAGCATGGCAGGAATGGACAACATATGCATGGTTCGATGCAATAACGAAGCCAATGCAGGACCATTTGGAGGGTGTGTGCCAGTCCAGATGATGTCGGGAGGTGCCGCAGCAGGAGGAGCCGCACCGGCAGCGGCTGCTGCACCGGCAGCTGCGAAAAAATTTGTATCCTAGATATTTACTTTGGGTTTCTTAATATCGCGTTGACGCATAGTAACGTCTTAATATTAGTCACGTATTGGTTAGGTCAGCTTACAATTTAAACTACCTGACATGATTAAATCGGGCCGAAGTCTTTATCTCTCGTGTCCCAAACCTTAAAACACATATAAATACCATCGCCGAAGTGGTGATTTTTTTTCATTGTTTTACTAAAGGGCTTGACTTTAGTTATACAATTTTTAGTTTGATTATTCGATACGTCGTTATTGTAACATTTATTAGGTCTACGGATAACGTGCAGCCACGCACCCTAAAGTTCTCTATTGGGACGCAAGACCTCGGTAAGCGTACGCGATCCTCAGTCGCTCGAACTAAGATAATACATCACTGACGCTGCACACTCATACTAAGAAGGCATTCGCCGGCGCCACTACCGGGTTCCACTTGGTGTGACGTACGCCCCGCTTCTCCCCTCAACCGTGAATACCTGCTCAAGGAAAAAACAAAGTAAAAACCTCGGACTCCTCAGTATGCTTCATTATCCTGTCCCACGCAAGCGCGCGAAATGTGATCTCACAACGTCCTTGTCGATACGTCGTGCCAGTGCACAATATCCAATCCTGCAAGCAGTGATCATGAACAGAGTGCCTTACTTATGGAGTAGATTTAGGCGCTAGGACTAACATGGAAACGATACCTTTGATTTTATTACGTTTTTAGACTCCCTCCGTATCAAACACCACAACGGCAGCCAGAAACCAGTGTAGTGATATTCCAAAGTCAGCTAGAAAGCCTCGCACATTCCTTTCTCAAAAGCAACGGATCTAGATCTTTACCCTTCGCAATATTCCTGCAGGCTGCTATGCACAGATCAGTAAAGCCATCTATTTACGCTAGACGTGGGGCATCCGTTTATGATCCCCCCTTTTTTATACTTTTAATCACGTTGTATGGTGCACACAGACTTAACACAAAACTTTTCAATTACCCTGGTACCACGGTAGAAAGTTGACTGTGGAGACTCAAATCGAGTTTATGTGGGTCGATTAAGCCTAATTAGGCGAGGTATGCCAGGAATTAGATTTTGTACCCTATTTTTATGAAAAAGGTCCATAACAATTTGTGTGGAAATTCTTCAACTCGAGACATTTGACTGTGGGTCTTTTGTTAAAGCTAAATCACATAAAGATAAAGAACTACTGCATAAATTTTATGAAAGAACTAAACTAGCTTCAATTCCTGTTTGGGAAATGAGAGGAAAAACACCGAAAGGTGTGCGTGAAATATTCTCGACCAGATACTATGTGGCCACCCAACCCAAAGAATAAATAAATATTCAAACAGCGATATTTCTACGAATATTAATTGAGATTGCCATTCATGTCGAATTGAATTAGATGTCCGGCCATTTCCAAAAGATTATGTTGAAGATTTTGAGGTTCAAAGTAAATAAGTGATTGACCAAAAAGTGGCCGAGCTTAGTTTAAGTGTGGTGAAGAGCCAAACGTTTTGTCTTCAACATTTTAGTATTTACTCGGCCCCCGTTGGCTTCCAACACGGCTTTGCACCTGGCTGGCATACTGTCGATGAGAACCGAGATGAAATCAGTTGTCAGCGAGCCCCAAGCATCCATAACAATTGCACGATGTGAATCGTACGACCGCTGCTTTTCACCACTCAAACAGGGATAGTCAAGTTGAATGTAATCCTTCATGTTATCCCAGACTGTCTCTGTAGGATTCAGATCTTGGGAGAAAGCCGGCCAAGAGGTTGGTTGAAGATACCTTTCTCTAAACTGGTTCATGGTCTTGGCCGATGCGTGAACCGGAGCATTGTCTTGCATCACAGAAATAAAAGGTCTCATCAAGACCATACCGTCTATGAGAGGTACTATCTTTGTACAATACCGCTTAGAGTCGATAGGTCCCCGTTCCTGTTCCCAGAACAAACTAGGACCCTTCTCTCGTCCTACAAAAGAGCCCGAGAACATCCATCCGCTTTTTATCATGATTTTAACTTCTACGCAGTCACTATCGTACTCTTCGGCCGTCTGAATAAAATTGTTAGGCTGAAAAAGACTTCTCGCTTCGGAGAGAATCCACTGACTTCTCTTGTAACCAATCTTCTGGCATAGTTACCGTCCTGAACCCAGGTCTCGTCAGTCCAGAGAATCAATTCCTAATCATCAATAGTCCAGTGAAGATGGGCTTCAATCCACTCTTTCCCTTTCTTTCTTGTCTCAAGAGAAAATTAAGGCTTATGGCATGTAAGATGGAACTTGAGACCTTGAGCACGTAGTTCTTTCTATATGACCCACTCGCTAACATCCAAATATTTCAAATGGGCTAGATGCAAGTTCCAGAAAGGCTAGTCTTCTTTTGTCAGGAGATGACTTGACAAACTTCACAATTTTATTAACATCATCACACAGAAGAGTGGGTTCGCGACCTTTAGATTTCTAAGAGGGCACGGTTCCTCGGCGTATTGCGTAACTGACTTGCCCACGAGAGATTTGCAGCTGAACGGCTATTTGATCGTAGGTTTTGCCCGCGTCGTGAAGCCCATATAATTAAGGAAACTTATTAAGCCCAGTCTTTAATTGCTATTTTGTTCAATTCGCTAGAATGCACTGATGCCTTGATAATCTTTTATAACGAGTCGTCGGTGGCGTCTGATGCGGGTTCATCTACAGTTTAAGGTTAATACTGAAGTTTAATCTCAGATCGATTAACCTTGAAAATAATACTGTATCTATAAAAGAATTTTATTCTTGAAATGGAACACTTTTATTAGGCTGACAATGATGGCGAGGACGAGATTGTAAACAGTGAAGATTACTATGGAATCAAAACTCGTTTAGGATAGGTCTGGCGAGTATGTAAATTGGTATGTTTTGAGTGAGGGGAGAAAATCATGCAATAGAATAGCTGCCTTGATAATCGGGCAATACTGTAGAGCCCCTCTTAGCTAATAGTTGGTCCCGGTATAAATGTTGAAAAGATTCATTGTAACTTGGAGTTATATATTTGCAACACTTATCCTTACAGGTCATCTTGCGTGCAGGGGTAAGGCTTGCAAATGAAAATGGTTGAATTTCAATGAATATTTTCAACACTTATACCGGGACCCCACTATCGAGTTAGAGAGGGACGACTGTAGTAATCTACCTTGATGATTACGATTAAGCGAGGCCGAAAATGGTAAAGCTTAAAACTCCGTTCAAAAATAAGGTGAGAGAAATTGAGGTTGACAAAAGTGAAGTCGCCTGTCTCTCCCCACTTTGTTTCGCACAAAGCCTAAAAAATCGAGTTCATACGTCATATTAAAAATTGCAACTCAGGTTTGCTGTTGATACAGATTTTTAAGCCTAATATGAAATAGGACCCCGTTTGCATTCAGTACTTCCTCAGACCTTACAGCCATACTCCTAATCAGTTGTGTGAGCTTTTCCTCTGTTGTACTATGGTACCATGTCTCTGGTACAATGGGTCGAATCTCCGCCCTGTTCCGCTGTCTCGTCCGCTCAAACTCCGGGTATCGTTCTTGTATGTAGTATTTCATCATACTCCATACATTCTCGATCGGATTTAAATCAGGAGAGTTAGCAGGCCAGGGCATAGATTCAACTCCATTGTCATCGAGAAACTCCCTAGCCGGACGTCCTCTATGAACAGAGGCGTTGTCGTGCATAGAGATATAATTATGGCCCGGCTCTTCTTTCTTTTCTCTGATCCAGTTACCTATCCTTGGCAGGATATGTTCACTATATCGTTCATGTCACAGTTCGAGTATTGATGTGTGGGCAATCATATAACCATAGGTAGTTTATAATTTTCTCTGTCTATCTAAGCACAACCTATGGGCTACTTATATACTTTATACATAATTTCTAGAAGGTTCGCCATTGCTTAGTAAATCTTCATCATAGGTCATACTAGAGGAGGTTGTATGCCTCGTCGTTGATGTCTAGAATATTCTAGATATTTCCAAACTATCACGTGTATTTAGTGATTCCAGGATGTGTCATTAGGGGTACACGTAAGAAGGTTAACAAGGGTGTAAACCTCTCATTCGTAGTACCTGTCATAAAATTATAGTCACGTGGTAGTAAATCTGTATCGATCAACTGACTGCGATAACCATCGTAGGCTGCAGGACCATTAAGGCTTACAAGCCGTTACAGTTCAGAGGTCATACTTCCCCACTCCCGCCCCCAGAAGACACAAGAACCTCGTTCTATTCCCGCGAAGCTTCCCCAGAGCATCCAAGAGTTGTTCTTGTAACGATCGATAACACAAGTATCATCAAAGTCTTGGCCCCTCTTTTGACCATATTAGAGTCCGAGATATTTTTGAAAATGAATCTGATTAGATTAATCTTTCTGGTAACATGTCCAGACATTATTCGGCTATCGTTTATCCATGTCATGTCACTCCGAAGAACTCGCAACCACTCTTGACGCCAATTCAGATGCTGTTCGCTCCACCATATTCGGACCGCACGATGATTTTCAGAAAGCGGGGGAGAGCTACGTTGAGTTCGCAGCTCGTAACCTCATTTTCTGAGCACATTACGAATAGCGTATTCTCCAGCACTCCAACGACGAAAGTAGAGAGCCAGTTCAAGCAACGATATTTGCATAGTTTCCCGCGAAGAGCAAACAAATGCTTCCAGCTCATCGACTTGGGCTGAGCTCAAGAGCCGTGGACGTCCTGTCCAAGATTGGGGAGAGGCACGACCAGATCTGACCGTATTCTGAACTTGAAGGATTATGACTTCAAGTTGATCTGCTATTTCTCTATTAGAGAGTCCGGCTCTGTGTAGTGTGAGTATCTAAATGTACTTAGTTTATGGGGAAAGTTTTCTTATGGCTGAATTCCAGTAATCGCCTGCAATCTTTGATCTCGAGTAAGATAGGGCGCACGTCTGCTAACATGTGGAGTAATTTGAGTATTCATTCTGCTAAGCTTTTTGTCAGCGATGAGGTACGTTTATCTGTTTGATTGGAAATTACATACAGGGGCTCAGGGGTAAGTGAAAGCAGCTGAAAATTTTATATTCAGAAGATATAATATGGATATATCCTAGCCATGCTATACAATTTTCTAGATTAGATGAGATCATATGATCTAATCTTTCACACCAATTTCATTTCATCGGAAAAGCCACTCTTGATACTTGTTCGTAAAAATCTACGGCTGCATCATTGTTAATTAAACCATCTTATAGATATTAGAAAAAGATAAAGTTATCGAACGCTATTCGCAATTTAGCACAAGCCTCCCGAGAATCTACTTTATTAGAATTACTATCCTCTAATCATGAATACTCAAGTTACTTTACAAGGTCAAACTCGTGCTTCATATCTCAGTCGAGATCAAAGACTTGAGGTATGTGTAGAATTCTGATACTGAACCAGGCACTTATACGAACTGATTTTCCCCAGATACTTGCGCTTTATCGGACGGGATTCATGTACAAACAAATTGCGACTCAGTTAAGAGTAACATATTCACAAGTCAAGAACACTGTTCAATCTGGTCGTGCATCTCCTAAACTAAGGACTGGACGCCCTCCTAAACTTTCTCTTAACCAAATCGATCAGTTGGAAGAATTCATCTGCAGTCCTCGCGAGGCACGACAATATTCTTATCTAGAACTGTCAGTTCATTTCTCCTCATGGGCTGCCGGAGAAAGTGTAATCCGTAGTGCACTCAAGGGAAGAGGGTACTCTCGAAGCCTTTCGAGAAGGTCTCCGCCGTTATCAGAGAATCACATGAAGGCACGGAAAGTATGGGCAGAACAACGCCTTCAATGGCAAGAAATGGCAAGAACAAGAGTGGTCGCAAGTACTTTGGAGCGACGAAACTTGGATTAATGACGGACCTATTATGCCGAGCTATGTGACTAGAAAGGTAAGCAATTCCTATATAAATCCAAAAGTTTTTTGATCACTCACAGTCTAAGAAGAAAGTAGAGGCTTATGACAATACGTGTGTCGCTGATCGATACCGTAAGAATAATTCTTGAATGTTTTGGGGTAGTTTCGCCAGAATCGAGAGAGGCCCTTGTGTTTTCTGGGAAGCCGACTGGGGCAAGAAGACCTCAGAAGGCTATCGCCAACACATCCTTCCCCTTGTTGTGAACTGGCACAGAAACAGACGGCAAGAGACAGGTCGTGCATATTTATTTATGCACGACAATGCGCCAGTACAGAAAGCACCTCCCGCAAGAGATTATCTCATGGCACATGGAATTCAACCTATTTCATGGCCAGCATACATCCCTGTCAGGAAAGCCTCTACTGTATAATATATATATGGAGATTGCCAGATCATAGTGTTCTATGATTCTGGTCTGGCCTTTTAGCCGAGTGGTGATGCATCTATCTCGTGTATCATGTAGGATGGCAACCTTTAGCCTGACACCCACCTCTTGACCCCTCTCTGTCCCCACGCTGTCTACATACCGCTTATGACAATCCCAGATCTAAATCCAATTGAGGATGTGTGGGGTATGATGAAACTATACATTCAAAATGTATATCCAGAGTTTGAGCGGGGGAGGCAGCGGAGTAAAGCAGAGAATGGCCGAATTATACTAGAGGCCTGGTACAACTGTACAGCAGAGGATAAGCTTCGATCACTCATTCTAAGCATGTCAAAGAGATGTGAAGAGGTAGTTAGAGTTCAAAGGGTCCAACTTCATATTAGGAACACTTTGTATAGTAGAATCTTGAGATAGATCTATCGAAATCCTTGATATTATCCTTGATGTGGATTTCTTAAGACACTATTCAGTATTTAGCCAAGAGTGACATACTGCATTCACTTTCGTCGCCAAGAAATCTCCCACCATAAATCGTCATTCAGGTTTTGAGCTTATCCTAATATGGCCTTGCTTAGAAAAGATCAACAAAGGAATCCGCCATATTGATATAATAATCGGCAACTAAAAACCTTGCAAAGACATACTGCCTTCACTTACCCCTGAGCCCCTGTAGAACCTAACATATGATGATGATGATGATTTTTTTTTATCTATTTAAGTCCCGAGCCGAGCCTTACGTATCCGAAGATCTGAGACCGGTGGAGCCGGCTAGGTTCAAGTCTAAGGCCTGCCCAACTCGTTCGCACCGCGTGAACCGCTACATAAGTAGTAGCGAGTTAAATTACGTATATTAAACTCCTTTAAGTAGATTCCCAACACCCGAGCCGAAAACTCCAAGTCCCAGAAAAGTCATAGAAACAAAGGAAAATATATGGTCTAGTCCCTGCACTTCTCGCACCGGCTCCTTTCCAATCATGATCTATGTCATGTTAAAAGTTCTTCTTGGTCCACGCTGAGAGCTGTAGACAGAGTCACAGGCTGACTTTCAAAGCAGCCAGTTTTCTGCGCAAATAGTTTTAAAACTTTCCAAACAATTGGGTCCGAGGAGTTTTTTAATAAATTTTTCGAGAGGCATAGCCCCCCGCAGGCGACGCAGGTGATGTGCGTTTCGTTAACAGTGGATAAAGTGCATAGGAGCCGTCTCCCCCCCGCAAGGACATTCCATAATGGCGTCAAGGTTATTAAAACGACGGTGGTGTGCAGCGAAGTCCCCGTGACCTGTACGAATCGCAATGAGTTCGAGCAATAGCCGCTGAGGAAGAGCCAGTTCCGGTGGTTTACGTCTCCGCATCAGGAGATCAAGTTCACGATATCTTGAGGGACACGATTCCTCCCAAAACCTGTCAAGCAAGGCCTGTCGCCTCTGGTTCATCAAGCGATGAAGATAGGCTGACGTGATTAATTCTGGCTCAACGTCCTGGTTTGGAAGCCTTCGTAAGGCTGCTCGAGCTGCGGCGTCTGCCTCAACGTTCCCCTGGATCCCCGAGTGTGCAGGTACCCATCTTACCTGCACAATTGTTTGCGCCTTCTGAGTTAGTGTCCGGAATGCGCGGACCTCTTCAATACTTGATGTTGTAATCCCTGTCAAGACCGCTTTTCTAGCCTGCTGGCTATCCATTATTACGAATACTTTTTGTTTTCTACCATTTGAAAACGAGCGTTCTGCTTCCAGAATATCCAGCGCTGCCTCTAGAGCCTTTCTCGCCCCCAATATTTCGGCATCAAGCACCTCCCCTCCGTGCATGATACCGCTTTCTCTTGCAACCGTTTTTCCTCCTCTTTTAAGGACAAAAGCCCAAGAGGAGCGTCCATGTCCTGCTGATGAACCATCCGAGTAGGCGCAAATTTCTGCACTAGACAGGCTATCGATCAATCGTTTGCTGGCCTCAAGTTCTGACTCTTTCGTATCGAGCTTCGAAAGATATATGGGTTCAGGCAGGGGTGCGGCTGGCTCGGCTTCGGGAAGCTGTCGATATGCTCGCTGGAGACGAGACATCTGGAGCTCCGGTCGTGCTGTTTTCTTATGCTTTTTCTTAAATTTTTCGTCCCAACGTTAGGACAAATCGCAGCGCGAGTTCTCAGTGGGTGTTTGTCATCAAGTGACTTGAGCCTAGCGGCGAGTCGAAGTCGGTTGCCCTCGAGGATGTACTTCGACGGGGGAATTCCACCTTCTCGGTGCACTGCTGCATTCGGTGTTGTTCTTATCACCGGGAGAGCTGCTCGTAGGCCCATCAATATGACCCTGTTGATCATGCTGCAGATGTTAGTAGTCTGGGGCGTGACCATACCCCGTATTGTGGGACGTCTCAGGCCAGGCCACCAAACCTCGGAACCGTAGGTGCCGACAGGGACGATACAAGCTTCCACCGCTCTTACTAACGCTTTAGGTGCCGCTCCTCGATAAGCCGAGTTGAAGCGACGTATGTGCTGGGCTGCTCTGATCGCTTTTCCGCACCACGTTGTGATGTGGTGTTTGAAATTAAGGCGGGGATCAAGGTGGACTCCTAGCCAGCAAATGTGCTCGGCTGGATCAATAAATGTCCCATTGACATGCACGCCTACTGCCGTCTCGCGGCGTCTGCCAGGGAATTGTACAACCTCAGACTTGGC
Source organism: Podosphaera xanthii (assembly GCA_028751805.1). Classification (NCBI taxonomy): domain Eukaryota; kingdom Fungi; phylum Ascomycota; class Leotiomycetes; order Helotiales; family Erysiphaceae; genus Podosphaera; species Podosphaera xanthii. Next base: position 1,202,898 of record JAPWIX010000005.1, read on the forward strand.
GGTGTCAAATGCAACGGCGTTGTTTCGGGCCCACTGGAGAAGATGGTCGACCTCGCGTTGTGCAGCAGCAGCAGACTCGGCGATGGTAGGCCCAAACCCGAGGATTCCAATGTCATCGGCGTAGCTAAACCTTAGGTTAGCGTTACCACTACGCATCGGCTCTGCCATATATAGGAGAAAAAGGAGAGGTGATATTGGCGATCCCTGAGGAACCCCGCAAGCCAGCTCCCTTTCGGTGGTGACTCCGCCAGTGTATCGGACTTGAACCCGTCGATTTGCCAGAAATGAGCTCGTCTACTGCAAAATTGATTCAGGCCAGCCTTTTGATTGCATCCTCCTCACTAAGCGGTTGTGAAACACTGCGTCAAAGGCTCCTTGGACATCTAGGGTTACAAATGTAGAAACCCAGCCTTGAGAGCTGGCTTCTTCGACGTCATGAACCACGCAGGAGATAAGGTCCGTCGCAGAACGCTTCGGGAGTGCGCCAAATTGTTGGTGGCCGACCACGTCGTAGACAACTGCGAGGTGCGCCATTCGTTTGGCTAACAGCCTTTCCAACCCTTTGCCTAAGCATGAAAGTAGGGCAATGGGCCTCCAACCCTTTGCCTAAGCATGAAAGTAGGGCAATGGGCCTCCAACCCTTTGCCTAAGCATGAAAGTAGGGCAATGGGCCTCCAACCCTTTGCCTAAGCATGAAAGTAGGGCAATGGGCCTCCAACCTTTGATCGAAGTAAATCTCGGTTTGGTTTCGGTAGTAGTACAACTTCTGCTAGCTTGAAGCAGGGCGGATGTGTACCCAGCTGAAGACAAGCCCTGAAGAGTTTTGTGATATGCTGTCACGGATCGCAGTATATAGGCTGAAGCAACTGTATACCTAATGGTAGTTTATATTCTATCTAAGGAAGAAATCTATGTTTGTAATTACAATTTGTATAAATGTTCAATGTCATGGTTTCTGGAATGTTCCTCAGATCACTGAAGTGTGTAGCCACAGATATAAATATACATACAGCATGCTCCACAATTCTAGAAAGCTCCATCAGGTTTAGTATTGTGGATTAGTCCCACTTATACATGTCCAAGCGCTACTACTCGCCTATGCTAGTCGGCATAGGCTACAGGGTTACTGCGGCTAAACAGCCGTCACATATGCGGACCAATTGTCTTCCAGCATGCTTCAAGTAACTCGACCGAAACTCCATCTGCTCCGGGTGCTGTGTTGCCGCTGACGATGGTGTATGTGCGAACCTCTTCATCTGAGATGTCGTTGATCCATGGAATCCGGCTGTCGCTAGTAGTGGTGCATGTCAAGAGATCATCTGATGCTTGATGCCGTGCAAGGAGAGCATCAAAGAGGATTGTCGCTCGCTCGGCTGGGTCGGTAATTAGAGCTCCTTCGTGGCTAAGCGGAGGAGGGATTTTAGCCTGCTGGGGGTTGGCCCCGCGCATCAACTTGAAAATATCTGCTGCTGTGATCATCGCCTCAATTTCTCTTGTGCAATGCTCTTTTTTGGCTGATTTAATGGTCTCCCGAAGCTCCTTTGCTAAGATAGTCCTTTGAGTGGGTGATATTGCTGCTTGGTATCTAGCCTTTGCAGATTTGCACTCCAAGGTCAACCATGGGGCCATCTTACCGCTGCACTTTCTGACTCGTGATCCTGTTGCGTTGATAGCGTTTGCGAGGTGCGAGCAAAGGTCTTGAGCATAAGCTTCAATTTCTTCTATCGTATCCAGAAAAGGCGGAAGGTTAACCCACTGGGCGATGGCTTGAGCAAATCTGGGCAGGTTTCTTCGCGGGACTCTGATCTTCGTGGGTTGGTCATTTATAGACGCGGATGTGTTGAGTACTTGGCCTCGAATTGGCAAGTGGTCGCTAGTCACGCACTCATTTCGGTCCACCCACGCTGTAGTGCCTGTGATGTTAGTCCAGACAAGGTCCAGTGTGTTACCTGCTCGGTGTGTAGGCTCCCCAATGATGAGACCAGTGAGATTGTGTCTATCAGCCCATCTCTCTATTTCGTCTCCATGTCCGTGTTGGTGCGCCGCTCCTGGCTGCCATGCCTCGTGAATAGCGTTGAAGTCTCCTGCTGCGATCGTTCTTGATGCTGGAGTCCAGTTGACAATCGGCCGGAAAGCCGTGGGGTCTCTTGGTGCCTTGTACACATTGAAAAATGTGATGCCATTTACTACCACCCAGTAGTAATCTCCTGTTGGTGTGGTGCACGGAAATACTTGCGTCACAGATATTACTCCGTTGTTTTTTCTTGTGTAGGTCACTGCCCTTGGTCTAACATCTAGTCCACCATATGGTGTATGACAGACGTATCCGGGGTGTGACTTGGTAGCCTTGGTCCGCTTGTTCCACAAAGGCTCCTGTATTAGCAAAACATCAACGCCTAGCTCATAAGCTCGGGAAAGCGCGATGTCCTGCGTTGCTCCTCCTCTTCCTACATTGATTGACATAAAATTTAGGGTAGGTGGGGGGCGGGAAGGGACTCGTGGGGTGCTCTTCATAATTGAGTTCGGGGGTTATTCTCCCCACAGTCTTCTGCGTCAGGCAAAGTTAAGTCTTCCGCGAGAACTTCGAACTTATTGGAAGTTGAGATCGCAGGTGGGCTGGTTGTCGTCTGTTTTTCAGCTGTAGCGGCAGCCTCGGCCCGTCTAACGGCGGCTTTTGCTCGAGCTACGGCAGCAAATTCGCGCTGGCTGGCTTGTCGAATTGTTACCATTTGTTCTTTAGTGACGGGGCCAGATCGAGTCGGGCGTGCTAGACAGCTACGGCTGTCGGAGCGGTGAGGTCCCCCGCAGTTTCGGCATTTGGTTTGGGCCTTACACTCAGTTGTGGAGTGCATCTTGGAGGAACAGTTCCAACAAGCTGGTGCACGAGAGCACCCACGAGTCCCATGGAGCTCGAGACAGCGTTTGCATTGCTGTACAGTACGTTTCGGTTGATGTCGCACTGCAACACCAGACTCGTCAAATAGACGGAAGCCGGGTCGGGGCGCAGAAACTCTTTCAAAGTAAGCCAGCCACGATTGATGGGGAACTCCTAGTCGACTTTTCCCACGTGGGCGGACCTTGAGGGGTGTAATGTTGGTGTTCCTTGTGATTTCATCTCGGATCAGCTCTTCTGTGACAATAAGTCTGCCCATCGCCGTGTTTAAAGCAACAGGGACTGTGGAGAAACGTAGAACCACCAGATCGGACGCTTTTTCCAGCTTCGCTTCCAAGGTAGTAAAAGCTTTAGCCGAGTCTAATAGAGACTGGCGAGTTTCTTCATCTTTCGCTTTGATTGCGAAACCAGTGGGGACACGGTAAACATGCTGAATGGTGGTGGGTGAGAGGCCAGGATGTTTGGTTACGGCTTCTCGTATGCCTGCTGGGGAGAATTGGCGCCAGTCGTGGTCTTTACCAAGTCGGAGGAATAGTCTCTCATCTTGTTGAGGCGGAGCTATCGTCTTCACTGGTTCTCGAGGTGGAGAGGGCCGCGTAGTTGGTGCGTGACCAAAATTTGCAGGTCTGGAGGATTTTTGATGTCCTCTCTTGGTAATTATGGCCCATGATGATTTGGGACCTGGCTCTGCAGTCGTCGGTTCGAAAATCTGTACAGGTTGTCTGCTTGTAGAACCAGCCGGGGGATTTTCCCAAAAAGTAATGTTACTAGCTGGGAGAGGAGGGCGAGGAGGTAAGTTGGGTGAGACTCCCGGTCCCATTGTCATGTATTGCGCGACTACCGCTCGGAAGTGGGCTTTCATCGTGTCTATGTACAGTCTGTTGCCTTCATTGGCCAGAGCAGAGAGGGCGTTTTCTACGCCACTGATGGCAGCATTGCATAAAGTAAGTTTTGACGCAGTCTGTGCTGCTCGGCGCTCTTCGGACTAAATCATTGAGCGGAGTTCGAGAGGTACTTGATCGGCCCTGGTTGGGTTGACAGTGCTGCTTGTCGGTCGATTGGTGATCTTAACAGTATCTTTTGTCCCTGCTGCGATTTTCGGGACGACTAGAGAAACTTTCACTATCTTACGCACTGCGGGACCTGTCGGCTCGGCCTGTGTCGATTGTACTTTCTTGGAGACATTCGTAGTCTCTGAGGGTGGGTTGGTGGGGGTTCCTGAAGCGGATCCTCGACCAACTAGCCTGAGATTTTCAGCATCAGTCATTTCAGTATCATTGGAGAAGGAGGACATCCCCGGAGTAAAGGCCTCTGACGCAGGGGGGGCTTGAAAATGTTGCGCGAGGCCTTGAGTTTTGGGTGCCCTACGGGCTCGTTCTCTTGCAGTCTCTGCTGCAGGTTGGTTCTTTTTCAACGCCGGAATGTCGGCCAAGCCTTGCGGCAGCGCACAAACGAGGAGAAGGGTTTTACGATAATTGGAGAAGAGGAGAGAATGGGAAATTGGGCATATAGTGACTCTAAGGGAGTTTTCTCGAATTTTTTTTTTTTTTCCTATTTAAGTCTCGGGCCGAGCCCTACGTATCCGAAGATCTGAGACCGGTGGAGCCGGCTAGGTTCAAGTCTAGGACCTGCCCAACTCGTTCGCACCGCGTGAACCGCTACACAAGTAGTAGCTAGTTAAAGTACATTTATTAAACTCCTTTAAGTAAATTCCCAACACCCAAGCCGAAAACTCCAAGTTCCAGAAAAGTTAAAGAAACAAAGGAAAATATATGGTCTAGTCCCTGCACTCCTCGCACTGGTTCCTTTCCTATCATGATCTATGTCATGTTCAAATTTCTTCTTGGTCCACGCTGAGGGCTGTAGACAGAGTCACAGGTTGACTTTCAAAGCAGCCAGTTTTTTGCGCAAATAATTTAAAACTTTCAAGACAATTATGCCCGAGGATATTTTTGATAAATTTGTGGTAGGGCATAGCCCCCCGCAGACGACGAACGTAGTGAGCGTGTCGTCGACAGTGTATGAAGTGGTTAGGAGTAGTCTCCTCCCCGCAAGAACATTCCATTGTCGCACCAAGGTTGTTAAAGCGACGGTGGTGTGCTGCAAAGTTTCCGTGTCCCGTGCGAGCCGCAATAAGTTCAAGCAACAACCGTCGAGGAAGGGCCAGTTCTGGTGGTTTGCGTCTTCGCATCTGGAGATCCAGTTCGCGATACCGCGGTGGACAGGATTCGTCCCAGAAAATATCGAGTAGCGCCTGTCGTTTCTGGTTCATCAAGTGATGAAGGTAAGCTAAGGTGATCGTTTCTGGCTTTACGGCCCGATTAGGTAGCCCACGTAGGGCGGCTCGCGCTGCTGCGTCAGCCTCTTCGTTTCCCTGGATCCCTGAATGTCCCGGCACCCATTTCACCTCCACTACTAAATGTGCCTCTTGTATAAGTGACCGGAATGCGCGGACATCTTTAATGCTTGAGGATGTGTTTCCTGTCAAGACTGCATTTCTGGCTTGTTGGCTATCCATCATCACATTTACTTGTTGTGGCCTTCCCCCTGACCTCCAACGTTCGGCTTCCAAGATCCTCAGCGTCGCCTCTAGAGCCTTCCTCGCCCCAACTATCTCCGCGTCCAGGACCTCTCCCCCGTGGATGATGCCACTTTCCCTTGAGAGAGTCATTCCTCCTCTTTTTAGGACAAACGCCCATGCGGAGCGCCCGTGTCCATCCGAAGATCCATCCGTGTAGGCGCAGATTTCGGAGCTGGGCAGTTTTTCGATCCAACGTTTGCTAGCTTCGAGGTCTGTGTCTTTTGTGCCAAGCTTCGCAAGGTTTATCGGCCCGGGCAAGGGTTCGGCTGGCTCGGCCTCGGGAAGTTCTCGGTAAGCCCGCTGGAGACGAGACATCTGGAGCTCGGGCCGTGCGGATTTCTTGTTCCTTTTCTTGAACTTTTTTGTTCCGTCGTTAGGACAGATCGCAGCGCGGCTTCTCAGCGGATGTCGGTCGTCAAGTGTGTTAAGTCTGGCGGCAAGTCGAAGTCGGTTACCCTCAAGGATGTACTTTGATGGTGGAATTCCTCCTTCTCGATGTATCACTACATTCGGTGTTGTCCGTACTACCGGGAGAGCGGCTCTTAGCCCCATTAAGATGGCCTTATCTATCATCTCGCAGGTGCCGGCGATTTGAGGCGTGACTGTTCTTCTTATGGTCGGACGACTCAGTCCAGGCCACCATACTTCTGATCCGAAGGTGGCGACAGGAACGATGCATGTGTCCACTGCTCTCACCAACGCTTTGGGTGCAGCTCCACGATATGTCGAGTTCAAGCGGCGCATGTGCTGGGCTGCTCTGAGCGATTTTTCGCACCACGTTGTGACGTGGTGTTTGAAGTTGAGACGGGGGTCTAAATGTACTCCCAGCCAGCGAATGTGCTCAGCTGGCTCAATTAGCGTGCCGTTAACCCGGACGCCCACTGCTGTCTCACGACGTCTGCCAGGGAATTGGATGACCTCCGACTTCGCGGTATCAAAGGCGACCGCGTTGTTTTGCGCCCAGTTGAGGAGATGGTCTACCTCGCGCTGCGCTGCGGCGGCCGACTCGGCGGCGGTGGGGCCATACCCAAGGATTCCAACGTCATCAGCGTAGCTAAACCTCAGATTAGCGTTTCCACTGCGCATTGGCTCTGCCATGTATAAAAGGAAGAGGAGAGGTGATATTGGCAATCCCTGAGGAACCCCGCATGTCAACTCCCTCTCGGTGGTGACTCCCCCGTTGTATCGGACTTGTACCCTTCGGTTAGCCAGAAAAGAGCACGTCCAACGCAGAATCGAATCTGGCCACCTTTGTGATTGCATTCTCTTCACCAGGCGGTTGTGGAGTACTGCATCAAATGCACCTTGAACGTCTAGGGTCACAAATGTCGCAGCCCACCCTTGGGAGCTAGCCTCTTCAACATCGTGGACTACGCAGGAGACGAGGTCTGTAGCGGATCGTTTGGGAAGTGCGCCGAATTGTTGGTGGCCGACCACGTCACAGGTAACTGCCAGATGCGCCATACGTTTGGCTAGAAGCCTTTCCAGCCCTTTGCCTAAGCATGATAGTAAAGCGATGGGCCTCCAGCCTTTCACTGTCGTCGGGTCCCGATTTGGTTTCGGGAGCAGTACTACTTCCGCCAGCTTGAAACAGGTTGGGTGTGTACCTAGCTGCATGCATGCCCTAAAGAGTTGTGTCACATGTGGGCCGATCGTCTTCCAACATGCTTCGAGTAACTCGACTGAGACTCCATCTGCTCCAGGTGCTGTGTTTCCGCAGCCAATGGTGTATTTGCGGACATCCTCCTCTGAAATATCGTTGTCCCATGGAATCCGATTGTCGCTGGCCGTAGTACATGGCGGGAGATCGTCTGTTGCCTGGTGTCGTGCGAGAAGAGCATCGCGGAGAATTGTTGCTCGCTCAGCCGGATTCGTAATAAGGGATCCTTCGTGATTGAGTGGTGGGGGAATTTTGGACTGCCGGGGGCTAGCTGAACGCATGAGCTTAAAGATATCTGCCGCTGTATTCATTGCCTCGATTCGTTGTGTGCAATGCTCTTTCTTGGCTGCTGAGATCGTCTCTCGTAGTTTCTGTGCGGAGGCGGCGCGTAGGCTGGGTGATGTCGCTTCTCGGTACTCAACGCGTGCTGTTTTGCACTTGGAAGTCCACCAAGGGGCAGATTTTCCACGGCCTTTTCCGACTTTGACTCCTGTTGCCTGAATACCGTTTGAAAGTTGCATGCAGAGCTCCTGGGCGTACACTTCCACTTTCTCTATAGTGTCCAGTGTTTGAGGCGGATGGACCCATCTTGCAATAGCTCGAGCAAAATTTGGCAGATTTCCTCGTGGAACTCTAACCTTCAGCGGTTCGGTATCCATGGTAGCTGCTGTTATCGGGACTTGACCTCGGATCGGTAGGTGGTCACTGGTTACGCACTCGCTTCGGTCCACCCATGCCATAGTGTCGCTGATGTTAGTCCACACGAGATCCAGTGTATTCCCTCGTCGCTGTGTCGGTTCGCCGATAATGAGACAAGACAGGTTGTGTCTTTCAGCCCACTTCTCGATTTCTTCGCCCTCTCCATGCCTGTTAGAAGCCCCTGGCTGCCAGGCCTCATGAACGGCGTTAAAATCTCCTGCGGCAACCGATTTTGGGGGTGGGTTCCAGTTTACAATCGGTAAGTATGCCGTAGAGTCCTTGGGTGCCTTGTATACGTTGAAGAAGGTGATTCCGTTGACCACTACCCAGCAGTAGTCTCCCGTTGGCGTAGTGCACGGAAATATCTGAGTCGCTGTTATTACCCTATCACTTTTCCTTGTATAGGTCACGGCTCTTGGTCTTACATCCACGCCACCGTATGGTGTGTGGCACGTGTACCCTGGGTGTGACCTAGTTGACTTTTTTCTTTTGTTCCAGCATGGTTCCTGGATGAGAATGACATCGACGCCTAGCTCGTAAGCTCGAGAAAGTGCAATGTCGTGTGTTGATCCTCCTCTGCCTACATTAATTGACATAAAACTGAGAGTAGGAGGGAGACGTGAAAGGGCCCGTGGGGTGCCCTTCACAAGTTGTGCTTGGGGTTAGTGTCTATGACCATAGCTTCGGATGAAGTAGCTTCGGTCGAGAGAACCTCAAATCTGTTATGGGACTTGGCAGCGGACTGGGAAGATTGACTTTGTCCTGCAGAAGCTAATGAGATAGCATCTGCGTGCCTTACGGCTGCTTTAGCTCGAGCTACCGCTGCAAATTCGCGTTGGCTTTGTTTTCTGATGGTCAGAAGCTGCTCTTTAGTGGGTGGGCCGATCCTGGTCGGGCGTGCCAGACAGTCTCGGCTGTCAGATCGGTGTGGGCCTCCGCAGTTACGGCATTTAGTGTGCGCTTTACACTCGGCAGAAGAGTGCATGGTGGAGGAGCAATTCCAACAGGCAGGAGCACGAGAGCATCCACGGGTGCCATGAAATTGTAGGCAACGTTTGCACTGTTGCACGGTTTGACGAGGTTGATGTCGCACTGCGATGCCAGACTCGTCGAATAATCGGAATCCTGGTCGTGGAGCGGACGTTCTATCGAATTGGGCCAGCCATGACTGGTAGGGTGCTCCCTCTTTACTTTTTCCGTGTGGACGAACCTTGACCGGAACTGTATTGGTTACTCTTGTGATTTCATTTTTAACCATCTCTTCCGTGATATGAACCCTGCCAAGAATGGATATTATGGCCACTGGAACTGTGGAAATTCGGAATACGACCAGGTCGGATGCCTTTTCCAGCTTGGCTCCAATGGGGGCAAAAGATTCAGCCAAATCTATCAAGATTTGACGAGTTTCTTCATCTTTTGCTCTGAGTGCAAAGCCAGTTGGGACACGATAGACGTGGTCGATTGTGGTTGGCGGGAGGCTAAGGAGTTGCCCTACAGCTTCTCGAACGCCAGTCGGAGAGAGTTTGCGCCAGTCATGGTCTTTCCCGAGTCGGAGGAAGAGCCTTTCGTCTTGCGTGGAGGGAGCTACTAGTTTTGCCGGTATTTGGGGTGCATTTATCTGCTTGAGTGGCGTGCGTCCAACGTTTACCGGTGTGGAGGATTGTTTTTGACCCCTGCCGGTGACTGTGGCCCATGTCGCTTTGGCAGCAGGCTTTGGAACCACTGGGTTGACTACTTGCGTGGGGAGTCTGCTTCTTGGACCAACTGAGGGGCTTTCTCGGGAGATGGCATCCGCTGGGCGAGGGGGTAGGATTGGTGGGGATGATCCTGGTCCCGTTGTCAAAAATTGAGCTATTGCTGCTCGGATATAGGATACCATAGAGTTTATGTATTGTTCATTCTGATCAGTGGTCAAAGGCGAGAGGGCAGTTTCAGCACCGGTGGTAGCCATAGAGCACAAGAAGAAGTTCGCAGCATATTGCGCCTGTCGACGCTCTTCTGCTTCCATTGCTCTTCTTAGTTCTAAGGGGAGTTGGGTGCCACTAGTCACATGGCGGGACTCTGGGGCCACCCTCTTGCCGTCCGATGTGGGTTTTCGGGGCATTTTTGTACTTGAGGAGGAGTTTGACGCTCCTGTCGCGTTTTTATTGGTATTTCCAGGCTCTTGTAAGGACCCGTTTATGACTGGCCGCCTTGGTGCAGGCACAGCAATTCTTCTTTCCGAGGTTCCAGCAACTTTGGCAGTCCTCTCGCCTGCTAGAGTCTTTTCTTTCTCCAGACTTTTATCTGCTGGGACTTTTTCTTCATCTCCTTTGGTGGAGGCAGCCCATTTTGAGTCGGATAGACCCTTTTGTATAAAGGCGTCAATGACACAATCTTGCATTTCTGTGTCCTGAGATCCTTTCTCGAATTCTTTGATCTTTTTACGGATGTCGATTTCCATCTTATTCTGGTCGATCATGTTTTCTGTCATCCCCCTAGTCTTCAGGCGGTTTCTCATAACCCTGTGGGCTCTGTCAATTGTTGCTTTGTGACGCGCTACACGCGACACCTTTGTCGGCCCCGACGCCATTTTTAATATCTGTGAGTACCGCACGATATCAAGTGAGTGTTAGATGAAGTGTGAATCAAGGGATTGGAAGGGCTTGGGGTAAGTTCTCATCGATACGGAATTGTTTGTTTGTTTGTTTGTTTGTTTGTTTGTTTGTTTGTTTGTTTGTTTGTTTGTTTGTTTGTTTGTTTGTTTGTTTGTTTGTTTGTTTGTTTGTTTGTTTGTTTGTTTGTTTGTTTGTTTGTTTGTTTGTTTGTTTGTTTGTTTGTTTGTTTGTTTGTTTGTTTGTTTGTTTGTTTGTTTGTTTGTTTGTTTGTTTGTTTGTTTGTTTGTTTGTTTGTTTGTTTGTTTGTTTGTTTGTTTGTTTGTTTGTTTGTTTGTTTGTTTGTTTGTTTGTTTGTTTGTTTTTTTTTTTTTTTTTTTTATTAATTTAAGTCCAGGGCTAAGCCCTTTTTCTCCTTGGAGTCATGGACTGGTGTACACGGCTAAGATCATGTCTAAGACACGCCTAACTCGGTCCCACCGCGTGAACCGCTACATAAATAGTAGCTAGTTATATACAATTAACACAAACCCAACCCAACCCAACTCCACAATCAAACACCCACTTCCCCAAACATATGAAACACATAATATCAATTCGAAGTCCAGAAAACGCAACTTCTCATCCCGTTTCCCTTCATGCCATGCCTTTGCAATGGCTAATTCATCCGGTCCCCGCTGAGAGCAGTGGATGGGTCAGTAGTTCGGCCCTCGAAACAGCCAGTTTCCTGCGCAAATATGGTGAAGCTCTTAAGGCATTTGGGCCCAAGAAGCTTATTGACGAAGTCGTTGTGAGACATTGACATCCTAAGCTTACGCGTAATATTCGCGTGAAGTCTACAGTGAATAAAATGGGTCGGAGTAGTCTCCTCCCCGCAGGCACATTCTAATTGTGCGCCAGAGTAATCGAATCGTCGGTGGTATGCCGCGAAGTTACCGTGTCCCGTACGTGCTGCGATCAGTTCACGAAGCAAGCATCTTGGGAGAGCTAGCTCTGGTGGCTTTCGTCGTCGCATAAGTAGGTCCAGATCCTGATATCGAGGTGGACATGACTCTTCCCACCAGTCATCTAGAAGTATGTGTCGTCGCTGATTCATCAAACGACGAAGGTAGGCTAAGCTAATGAATTCCGGTTGCGAATTCTTGTTGGGTAGGTCACGTAGAGCAGCTCGAGCAACAGCATCTGCCTCTTCGTTCCCCTGGATCCCTGAGTGTCCAGGTGCCCAGATTAGCTGTACCTGAGCTTGCTGTGTTAGTATCCGGAATTGCTGAACATCTTCCAGGCTTGACATAGAGACTCCTGTCTCCAATGCTTTTATTGCTTGATGGCTATCCAACAATACGTTGATTTGCTCCATCATACCCCCTGTCGTCCCTTGTTCCTCCTTAGCGGACCTAAGCGCAGCCTTCAGAGCTTCCCTTGCCCCTATAATTTCGGCATCTAGCACTTCCCCTCCGTGCTTAATGCCGCTTCCCTTGAGGAAAGTCCTTCCTCCTCTCTTCAGTACGAACCCCCAGGCGGAGCGTCCGTGTCCTTCTGAAGATCCATCCGAGTAGGCACAGATGTCTGAGCTCGGGATGTTGTCAATTCGTCGTTTGTAGGTATCCTTTCCTACCTCTTTCGAGATTTGGCTCTTATAGTAATTTGGTGGTGGTAAGTTTATGGCGGCCTCGGCTTCCGGGAGCTCTCGGTAGGCACGCTGGAGACGTGACATCTGTATTTCTGGACGCCGTGATGGAATCCGTCTCTTTTTATATTTTTGTGTCCCTACGTTTGGGCACACAGCGGCCCGAATCCTCAGAGGATGCCGATCGTCAAGCGATTGAAGTCTACCTGCCAATCGTAGACGGTTCCCTTCGAGTAAGATCTTTGCAGGAGGAATTCCTCCTTCTCGATGGATGACCACATTTGAGACCGTCCTTACTGTCGGGAGAGCAGCTCTAAGTCCCGTGAGGATGGCTTTGTCGATCATATAGCAGAGATTAGTGGTGGACGAAGTGACAATACCTCTCTGAGTCGGACGTTTGATACCCGGCCACCAGACATCTGCTCCGTAAGTTGCGACCGGTGTAATGCACGCATCTACGGCTCTAACTAGTGCCGCTGGGGCTGCTCCTCGGAAATTCGAGTTGAGGCGTCGCATGTGATGAGCGACGTTTAATGCTTTCGCACACCATGTAGTAACGTGGTGTTTGAAGTTGAGGCGTGGATCCAAGTAAACCCCAAGCCAGCGGATTTGTTCGGACGGTTGGATCAGTGTATGATTGATCATAATACCAACACCAGATTCTCGGCGGCGTCCAGGAAATTGTATGACCTCAGACTTGTTTGTGTCAAAGGCAACAGCATGTTGACGGGACCATTCAAGAAGATGATCTACCTCACACTGGGCAGCGGTGGCTGATTCCGCAATGGTGGGGCCGAATCCGAGGATACCAACGTCGTCGGCATAGCTAAATCTCAAGCATGGGTTGCCGCTTCGCATTGGCTCGGCCATGTAGAGAAGAAAAAGGAGTGGTGATATTGGTGAACCTTGTGGTACACCGCAAACCAATTCTCTTTGTGGCGTTATCCCTCCAGTATAGCGGACTTGAACCTTTCGATGTGAGAGAAATGATGTTGTCCACCGAAGTATATAGTCCGGCCATCCCTGGGCCTGCATTCTCCTCACTAGGCGGTTGTGAAGAACGGCATCGAAGGCGCCTTGTACGTCCAGAGTCACAAATGTGGCAGCCCACCCCTGAGAGCGAGCTTCTTCGATATCATGCACTACACAGGAGACCAGATCGGTTGCTGATCGCTTCGGTATTGCACCAAATTGTTGGTTGCCAATCACGTCATAGACCACCGCAAGATGTGCCATCCTTTTCGCAAGTAGTCTTTCTAGTCCTTTACCAAGGCATGAGAGAAGTGCGATCGGTCGCCAACCCTTTACCGTCGTCGGGTCTCGATTCGGCTTCTGTATAAGGACGACCTCGGCTAACTTAAAACAGGTCGGATGTATGCCGAGTCTGATGCAAGCCCGGAAAAGTTCAGTAACGTACGGTCCAATGGTATTCCAGCATGTTATTAGGAGCTCCACCGAGACTCCATCAGCACCAGGTGCCGTGTTTCCAGAGCCAATTGTACATGCGCGAACTTCTTCTGGGGTTACCTCGACGTTCCAAGGGATACGGTTATTGCTCTGGGTGGTGCATGGAGGGAGATCGTCTGAAGCTTCGTGTCGTGCAAGTAGTGCGTCTCGCAGGATTGTTGCCCGCTCAGCCGGGTCAGTAACTAGCCTTCCATCATGAAAAAGTGGAGGGGGACAGCTTGCTCGACTCGAGGAGGGGGTTTGCATGAATTTGTAAACGTCAGCAGGAGTGGTCATAGCCTCAATCTTGCGAGTCATGTACTCCTTTTTGGCTTCCTTAATGGTAGATCGAAGCTCCTTTGCCTTAGAGGCTCGCGCTGGGTAAGCAGTGGTTGCACGATACTCAGAATGGACGGACTTGCACTTGGGTGTCCACCATGTTGCCGCTTTGCCTTTGCCTTTCTTTGGTCGAGTCCCCGTCGCTTTGATGGCATTCGACAGGTGGAAACAGAGATCTTGGGCGTAGTTTTCTACCTTTTCGATTGAATCTAACTCAGGAGGTGGGCGAGTCCATTGAGAGATTGCATGGGCATACCTCGGTAGATTTTTCCTCGGTACCTTGATTTTTCCCGGCTCTGGGTCCAAGTCTTTTGTCGTAACTGGCACAAAGCCTCGTAGAGGAAGGTGGTCGCTAGTCATGCACTCGCTGCGGTCAACCCAGGCACGAGTGCCGCTGATGTTAGTCCACACAAGATCTAACGTATTACCTGCTCGATGAGTTGGCTCACCAATGATGAGGCATGATAGGTCGTGTCTCTCTGCCCATCTCTCTATTTGTTCGCCTTGTCCATGAGGGCTAGTGGCGTTCGGTTGCCAGGCCTCGTGTACTGAGTTGAAATCACCTGCTGCAACGGTCCCTCGAGGTGGTTCCCAGCTGATGATTGGTCGTATTGCTGTTGAGTCGTTCGGTGCTTTGTACACATTGAAAAATGTAATTCCGTTAACTAATACCCAGCAGTAGTCTGCTGTCGGTGTTGTGGAAGGGAATATCTGCGTAGCTGATACTACCCTACCGCTGTTTCGTGTGTAAGTCACAGCCCTCGGTCTTACGTCGACTCCGCCATGTGGTATATGACAGATGTATCCAGGGTGTGACTTGGTAGTCTTTGTGCGTTTGTTCCACAAAGGCTCCTGTATTAGCAAAACATCAACGCCTAGCTCATAAGCTCGGGAAAGCGTGATATCCTGCGTTGCTCCTCCTCTTCCTACATTGATTGACATAAAATTTAGGGTAGGTGGGGGCGGGAAGGGACTCGTGGGGTGCCCTTCATAATTGAGTTCGGGGGTTATTCTCCCCAGAGTCTTCTGCGTCAGGCAGAGTTAAGTCTTCCGCGAGAACTTCGAACTGATTGGAAGATGAGATCGCTGGTAGGCTGGTTGTCGTCTGTTTTTCAGCTGTAGCGGCAGCCTCGGCCCGTCTAACGGCGGCTTTTGCTCGAGCTACGGCAGCAAATTCGCGTTGACTGGCTTGTCGAATTGTTACCATTTGTTCTTTGGTAACTGGACCAGACCGAGTTGGGCGAGCCAGACAGCTACGACTGTCAGAGCGGTGAGGTCCTCCGCAGTTTCGGCATTTGGTGTGAGCCTTGCAATCGGAAGTGGAGTGCATTTTGGACGAGCAGTTCCAGCAGGCTGGTGCGCGAGAGCATCCTCGGGTGCCGTGGAACTCCAAGCAGCGTTTGCATTGCTGCACAGTACGTTGCGATTGATGTCGTACTGCGACACCGGATTCGTCAAACAGACGAAAGCCGGGTCGGGGCGCAGAGGCTTTTTCAAAATGGGCCAACCACGATTGAAAGGGAGCGCCAAGTCGACTTTTTCCATGTGGTCGTACCTTGAGGGGTATGGTATCGGTGACCCTTAAAATCTCATCTCGAATCAGCTCTTCAGAGACTATGAGTCTGCCCATGACAGTATTCAAGGCTAAGGGGACCGTGGAAATTCGTAAGACCACCAAGTCGGATGCTTCTTCCAGCTTCGCTCCCAGAGTGGTGAAAGCTTCAGCCGAGTCCAACAGAGACTGGCGAGTTTCTTTGTCTTTTGCTGTTAGTCCGAAACCTGAGGGAACTCGGTGGACATGTTCGATTATGACAGGTAAGAGGCCGAGGTGTTTGGCTACAGCTTCTCAAACGCCAGCTGGGGAGAGTTGACGCCATTCGTGATCTTTGTCGAGTCTTAGGAAGAGTCTCTCGTCTTGTCGGGGAGAGGCTGTTGTTTTCGCTGGTGCTCGGTGAGGAGAGGGCCGCGTAGATGGCGCGCGACCAGAGTTAGCAGAACCCGAGGAGATTTGTTGTCCTCTTTTCGTAACTGTGGCCCATGATGATTTGGGACCTGGCTCTGCCGTCGTCGGTTCGATAATCTGTACAGGTTGTCTGCTGGTGGAACCGGCTGGAGGGTTTTCCCAAAAAGTGACGTTATTGGCAGGGCGAGGAGGGCGAGGAGGTAGGTTGGGTGAGACCCCCGGTCCCATTGTCATGAACTGCGCAACTGCTGCTCGAAAGTGAGCTTTCATGGCGTCGACGTATTGTCTGTTGCCTTCATTGGCCAGAGCAGAGAGGGCGTTTTCTACACCATTGATGGCAGCAGTGCACAAAGTAAGGTTTGAAGCAGTCTGTGCTGCTCGGCGCTCTTCGGCCTCAATCATTGAGCGGAGTTCGAGAGGTACTTGATCGGCCCTAGTTGGATTGCCAGTGCTGCTTGTCGGTCGATTGGTGATCTTAACACTATCTTTTGTCCCTGTTGCATTTTTCGGGACGACGGGAGAAACTTTCAGTATCTTACGCACTGCGGGACCTGTCGGCTCGGCCTGTGTCGATGGTACTTTCTTGGAGACGTTCGTAGTCTCAGAGGGTGGGTTGGCGGGGGTTTCTGATGCAGGTCCTTGACCAACTAGCCTGAGATTTTCAGCATCAGTCATTTCAGTATCATTGGGGAAGGAGGACTTCCCCGGAGTAAAGGCCTCTGACGCAGGGGGAGCTTGGGAATGTTGCGCGAGGCCTTGAATTTTGGGTGCCCTACGGGCTCGTTCTCTGGCAGTCTCAGCTGCAGCTTGGTTCTTTTTCACCGCCGGCATGTTGACCAAGCCTTGCGGCAGCGCACAAACGAGGAGAAGGGTTTCACGATAGTTGAAGAAGAGGAGAGGAAGGGAAATTGGGCATGTAGTGACTCTAAGGAATTTTTCTCGAATTGTTTGTTTGTATGTTTGTTTGTTTGTTTGTTTGTTTGTTTGTTTGTTTGTTTGTTTGTTTGTTTGTTTGTTTGTTTGTTTGTTTGTTTGTTTGTTTGTTTGTTTGTTTGTTTGTTTGTTTGTTTGTTTGTTTGTTTGTTTGTTTGTTTGTTTGTTTGTTTGTTTGTTTGTTTGTTTGTTTGTTTGTTTGTTTGTTTGTTTGTTTGTTTGTTTGTTTGTTTGTTTGTTTGTTTGTTTGTTTGTTTGTTTGTTTGTTTGTTTGTTGGTTTGTTTGTTTGTTATTTAACGTCTAACTAATGGTAAAATACACTAATCCCAAATTGGATAGGACGGCAGAGCTTACTGCTCCGGATGCCTGAGGCCCCCGACTCCCCCAAACTAGAGAGGAGATCTGAGATGATTTGCGGTGACAAGTGACTTAAACCATCACCTTTCCGACAACGTTGTTAGTCCACATTAGAGGGAATAATTCCATGCAAAGATGATACTCCCGTAATACGATAGAAAGAGAGAGGAAAGGAAAGAAATGGAAAAAAAAACAGAAATAGCCCCCAAGACTCCATTTTACGCCATCGGTATAAGAAGTTATGAAACTAGTCCACAGTCGTATGTTCAATTTTATGGTTTGGCTACTGATAGCCGTCCATGATTGTCGAGTCTGGAGGGATTCTAGGACAGATTTCGGTGAAGGATTTCGACTCTTCCAGCCATTTAGTGAGTTTTGAAGCTCCAGTGGGAGTCCCGAGAAGGAAGATGGCTTTGCTTGGGCAGCCTCTGGGTGGCTTTGGAAGCCGAACTGTATTCAGCCTGCAGTTTATGAAGTGTAAAGGCGATTTGGATTCGTTGCAGCTGCATGTGTTGTGCGCGGAATCGTGGTCAAAGCGGGCATGATATGATGCAAAGTCTCCATGTCCGGAGCGTGCAGCATATATGTGAGCGACATATTGTCGCGGTAGTGACAGCTCCGCGGGGCAGCCCGCGAGGAAGTCAATTTCCAGGTCCTGGTACAATTTAGGGGCGTTTTGTAACCAACAATCTTTATAGGCTCCTGATTTCGAATTACTGACCCAAGTTTTGGCAGAGGCAAATGTGAGCGGGGAAGGTGGGGGCGGTGGCATATTCATAGCTTCTTTCGCGGCTGCATCAGCTAGAGTGTTACCCGGGATTCAAGAGTGACCTGGAATCCAATGAACCTTGACTCCATCTGGTAGGACATGAGGAAGGCGCGAGCGATGAGGCCACTCTCGCGCTTTAGATGCGAACCTGGAGAAGATTTCTTGAGAACAGGTGGGGGTCGAAAGGAGCTGTCGGGCAACATCCAAATTATCTTGAAGTACCCAGAGGTTACTTGCGAATCGTGCCGAGGGAAGGTCTACCGCTATCTCAAAGGCAGTTAAGGCAGTTAAGGCAGTAGCAGCTTCCGCATCAAAGATCTCGAGTGAAGGGCTAAGAGGTATACGTTTCTGGCAGATCAAGCGACCTGCTTGGAGGATGGCAACTCCGCCCCCGACGCGAGGGCCGGAAACAGAATCTAGACGACTCCCGTCTGAGTAAATTACCATATCTTGTGAGGGAATGCCTTCAGGAAGGCGACGTGAGGTCCTGGTAACTCGTCTGGTCCTGGAGCACCAGCTCTCCTTAGCTTGCCAAGGAGGGTCGACCAGGGGATCTAGATACATTGTGGGCGGGAGATTCAGGGCTCAACCTGAAAGGCGCGAGACACGTCTTTGCTGGCTTAAGATCCACATGTTACGGCGGCGGAGGTGGTGCCGTGGATCTAGGCGATGTATGCGGAGGGCTGCCTGGCGGAGTTTTGAATCCAATGCAATTTCTGGAGGGGGGAGACCTGCTTCTCTATATAGTGCGGCGGCTGGGGTTGTTCGATAGACGGGAAGAATGGCTCTAGCGCTGGTTCTTACAACTTTTTGGAGAAAGAGATGACCCTTCACTAAGTTTGAAACGGTCCTGGTCGGATGAATAGAGCGCGTTATGCCTGGCCACCATGTCTCGGCCCCATAATAAGCGATGGGTAGTACGCAGGCGGTGACTGCTTGGCGTAGTAGTTTGGGAGGGGCGTCCCGAAGTGTATTGCCGAGGCTGCGGAGCGCGTTTGCCACAACTAAGGCTTTGTTCGCAAGAAATCGGACATGCCATTTAAAAGAGAGTGCTTTATCAAAATACACCCCAAGCCATCTGGTATAGGGACAGTTTGTCTTTTCTGATACAGAGAAGTCGCCGTGCGTGACCAATGGGGTGTTATCCGGGTTCTTATCAGCGCGTTTTCGTGAGAAATGCTGAAGCTCTGCTTTGGCCGGGTCGAAAGTGATACCTTCATCTAGCCCCCAATCCAAAGCTTCTTTTAGTGCTTTAGCTAGGGAGGTGCAGTTATCGTGTAACGACTTTTGTGCCTCGAGAATTGCGATATCGTCTGCATACCCAAACCTCCGGGAGATACTTCCCATTTTGAACAACGGGGATATGTACAGCATGAAGAGGATGGGAGATACGGGGGAGCTCTGGGGAAGACCACAGTTGATCGGTTGGAGAGGTCCTAGCTCGCCGTCGAGGCGAATTTGTACTGAGCGGTTGGTGGAAAAGGAGGCTACCCAGTTGACAAGGAACACTGGCCAGCCTTGCTCCCGCATACGTCGGGCAAGTCGGCCTGAAAGGACAGCGTCAAAAGCACCTTTAACATCGAGTGTCAGCATGCTAGCGGTAAGTCCCTCGCTTAGAGCTCTTTCGACGTCATGGGTAAGACAGGTAGTAAGGTCAACAGCTGATCTTCCCGGGAGGGCACCAAACTGCTGAGTGGTTAGTATCTTATTACGCACCGCAATCCGAGCTATGCGTTTGGCAATTAGTCGCTCTAACCCCTTACCAAGTACGGAGAGGAGTGCTATCGGACGATATGAGCGAGGAGAAGATAGGTCTGCTTTGTTTGGCTTCTGAAGCATAATTACTACAGCCTGTCGAAAGCAGATCGGATGATGGCCGAGAGAGAGACATCTGTCGAAGAGTGAATAGACATAATCCCCGATTAGAGGCCAAGCTATACGGAGGATGGCAGTTGGGATCTCGTCAGCTCCAGGAGCCGTGTTTCCTGCTTTAAGAATTGCCTCCCGAACTTTGTCCCGACAGAGTGGAGGGAATGAGATTGAACGAGTTGCAACTGTCGGGGTATCTAGAGGGATATCACCCGCTACAGCCAGGTTTGTGAGTAAATTACCGAGCAGAATTTCTCTTTTGTCAGGCAGGGAGGTCGCAGGGGGCCTTTCCAGGAATCTGGGGTCTTTGAGAGGGGTGGATCGGAAGTTACCAGTGGACTTGTGCCATTTCGTTAAAGCAAAGATATCCTTACCCGAAGTGGCTGCCGCAATCTTATTGGTGAAGTATGCTTTCTTCGCCCTTGCAATCGTGCAACGATACTCGTTTCGCTCTCTGATGGCTTCTTCTGTCATGGGGCCTCTGCAGACCTTCTTGTACCTTTGGCGGGGAAGTTTGCATGACATGTTCCATCAAGCGTTACCCTTGCCATGGCCGAGAGAACGGCGTGCTGCGCCAGCATATGCTGTGTGGATTGCTTCTGTCAGCTCCGTGGCGCACCTATCTATCGAATCTCGGGTAGAAGCCAGGGAAATTGGACTAAGACCTTCAAACATGGTAGAGAGGAGCCGTAGGAATAGTTCTTGGTTCAATGTGTCGAGTCTGAGTCTGTAGAAGGGTTCCGTAAAGCCTTCCCAGTCAACTAAGATGAGGGATGTCGCATGGTCTGACGTTATGTCTAGGTGTGGGGCCAGGGTGCACTTCGTCGTCTGGACTAAGGGGCCTGAACCAAAAACTAGGTCGAGCACATTGCCACGGTCGTGTGTTGCTATATCTTGAGGGGATAGGAGAGAAAGGCTATTTATATCTAACCATTCTGTGAACTTTTCGGCGTCAGGAGAAGGACTACGCGGCCATGATGGTTGCCATCTGATATGGTGTAGGTTAAAATCTCAAGAGAGAAGCAGATTGGCTTTAAATGGAAGGGGGAGGGAGTATAGGGAGTCTAGAACACTGTCTCTGACAGAGCTAGCAGGAGCGTTATAGACGTTGACAATTTGTAACGATTTACCTGAAGGTGATCGGATTTTGGGGAGAGGCAGGTCGCTGGAAAGTGCAGTGTAACCCTGTTCTGAGCGGAGCCGGGCGTTTTTTCGCACATAGGACATCACCCTAGGTCGTGAAGATATCCAGTCATCAGTTGGAGAGAATGTTTCGAAGCAGGGGTGGTGTTTTGTGATGCGCCTGGCGCGGTCCCTGTAGATGTATGGTTCCTGAATAAGAACTACATCTGCTGAGCTTGAGTAAGTTTCGTTCAAAGCAATTTCGTGGGCTGGGGCGCCTCTTCCGACGTTTACAAAGAGGATCTTTAGCGGCGGTGTTTCACATATACGTTTACTTGTGTCAGTCATGAAGTTTCCATCTGATCATTGCGCGGCTTCTCTAAATCGAGAACTTCGTAGAGATTGTTTGCGGTGCTAGTTAACGATGCTGATTCTGTGTTTGTTGTTGCGCTACTGTCGGTTGTTGTCTGAACGGGGTTGGTCTTGTGATTGATACAGCCCGCTTCGGCCTGCTTACGCAGGCGTGCCGCAGCGTAAGCACTGCGAATTGATCTAACTTGTGCCTTGGTCATGGGCGGTACTGAGGCCTTAGGTCTTAGTTCGCAGGAACTATCATTCGCAGGGTGTGGGCCACGACAGTTGATACAGCTATTGGGGCAGATGTGCTCAGCACCCGTGGCCGCACAATTGTTGCTATGCTGTTTTTCGGAGTGGTTGGAGGAGCCACAGAGGCGGCATTTGGGGTCGGAAGCGCAGACGCGAGTGTTGTGCCAGAGCCAGCACCGGTTGCACTGAGCTACAGTACGGCGTCTGGGAAGAGGTTTTGCCTGTGTGCGACAGCCAAAAAGGAAGAGAGTGCGTGGGAGGCGCTGGTGGGATTCAGGAAAGCGGGCAATCCACGCTGTTGAGGAGGAAGTTGGGTTAGCATCGTTGTTGCGTGATGCTTGGATGGCCATTGGTGCAACTCCAGCTTCTGCGGTGAGAGCTTCGTGCATGGCAACGGTCGAGACAGGTTCTAAGCAGTATTTCCATTCATCGTTAGTAAGTTTGACAGCACCATAGCTGCGGGGTACATTCTCGATTCGGTAAGAGAACCATGGTTCCGCATTCTCAACCGGGGCATCTCCGAAGAGGCTAACTGTCGCTAATTTTTCCTTGAGTTTCGCAGTTTGTCCATCTTTAGGGCAGAGGGCAAAGCCAGTCTTAATAGGCTGTACGTTAGTAAGTATTGTGCTTTCGTTCCCTAGCAAGGTTTTAAGGTGGGACTGGATCGAGTAGGCAGAAAGTTCCCGGATTTTGTCGCCCTCAGGAATACGCACAAAGAGACGGTCGTCCTGACGGACAGGTTGGGGTTGCGTCTTTGTACCAGGGCGAGATATTGTGGGCGTGTTAGTGCCTCGAGGTGCCCGCTTGGCGGGAGCCTGACATGTAACACTGGCGAATGTTGGCGGATTAGTGTCGCGAATAGCGCTGTTGAGAGTTGAGACAGAGGCTGGCTTATCGCAGATCTAGGCGTCGAAGTGGCTAGCTGCAACTTTTGCAAGATCTTGGCAGAAGCTCTTGAAAGCTAAATACTGTTTTTCGGGCAGGGTGCCGTGGCTGGCTGAGCTGCAGTGATTGTCGATTGCTGATGAGATCTTTCCGAATAGGGCCTCGGCTTTCTTCGTTCGGGTTGAAACTGAGCTAATGCTGTTGGAAAGCGCTGCTTGAATGGGGCCTGCAGGTTCTGGATCTGGGAATGGGTTGTCGTCAGGCGCTTCGTCGTATTCTAGGGTGTCGACATCTATACTAGTCTGTTGGCTGAGATCAGGAAGATCCCAGTTTACACAGTGATTTGGAGTCAATATGGGATCTTGAGTAACGCCCTCCATTTCCGGGGGGGCTCGATCCGGGCGCGCAGAGCGCGAGGGACGTGTTTGAGCCGATGGAAGCTTTGTAATTGAGGGTGGTTTTTGCTGCGATTTCCGATCATTTAATAAGGACGATTTTTTATGTGTGTGTGTGGTTCTTGTAGTGGGCGCCAGGGTGAAAGCTGGAGCGGAATGTAATTTCAGGAGTGTTGTGTTGCGTTGGTGTTGGCCGAAATGTATGATGTTATACATGACTGTTAAAGTGTCAGCCTCTGTGCTGTGTAGAAGTCACGTGCTGATTATAGTTGCGTCTGTAGATAAACCTTTTATTTATCTTACGTATCACACAACCCCTAGCCTAGGCTACACGTATCGTAGATCTAGCAATTTCTAGTTACTCTCATGATAGGGTATTGTTCGTTGATCCGCTTCTTATAGGGTACAGGGGTTAAAGCGGGGATAAAGTGGAGATAAAGTGGTGATATTCCAGGTTACCTCACGATAGATCCACAGTATCCCTGTTAGCTTCAAATTTTAAAATCTTATGGCCTAAGGCATAAGAGATATGCATCTGTATATGAAGTCCAACGCCCACCTTCATGCCTGCACCTTTCTTCACTCGCGCACACCTGAGGTCGTTTCGTTTAAATCATTGTCAGCTATTTACTATTATTTTGCTCAACGGCATACTTTTATTTCATTCATCTATCTAATTTTTACTTCATGTGAGTGCATCTGAACCTTAAGTCAACTACTTTAGAAGATTTTAATTTACTGTACTAGATTGCCGCAAAGATGGATTCACCTCAACAACCTTCTCCATCATCAGCATCTCCTACTTATGCAAAACGCCTAACACAAACTCAACGTATTCAAGTAAGTCTGAAATCTACAAATTGATAAGGTTAAGAGAGTAACATGTGCAGGTTAGAACCTTGGCCAGTGAGGGACACAGTTACGTCAAAATCTCTCAACGCCTTGGGATTACATGGCGACAGGTACAATACACCATGAGCGTTGAAAATACCGAGCCTCAGTACTCCAGTGGTAGGCCACCTATTCTAAGTAGTTCCCAGGTCGATGAAATAGAATTTTTCGTCTGTTTATCATCGGAAAATCGTCGGATGTCATTTTTCCAACTTGCACATTTTATATTTTGGCACTCTGGTGTGAGCGAGAATGTGATCCGACGTGAACTGGCAAAGAGGTGATATGCACGCAGGATTGCACGATTAAAACCTCCTATCTCTTCAGTCAACAAACTGAAGAGATATGAGTTTGCCAGAATACATCTCCACTGGCGGAAGGAACATTGGATGAGAGTCCTCTGGTCCGACGAGACTTGGGCTATGAATGGTCGGCAAAGTGATCGTTGGGTCACAAGAAAGGTCAGTAGTCCCTTAAAGGCTCCTAAGATTTAGAGTTCCCTTGAGCTAAGTTTAAGTCAAAGATTGGGGAAGAGTACGAAGATACCTGTGTCCTAGCCAAGACGCGGAGGAGAGTTGGGTGGATGTTCTGGGGATCTTTCTTTGGACGACAGAAGGGGCCTTGCCTGATTTGGGAGAAGGAGTGGGGCCATATCACTGCGGCCAGTTACTGCGAGAGGATAGTGCCTCTCATAGAGAGTGCGGTCTTTCGGGAACCAGGACTAGATGTGATGCAGGACAACGCCCCTCCTCACAAGTCGAGGCAAACTATGCGTGAGTTTGAAAGGAGGAATATTTCTCTAATGGAGTGGCCGCCATATTCTCCTGATTTAAATCCGATAGAAACATTGTGGAGTTATATGAAAGCGTACATGGAGCGTCTTTATCCAGCGTTGGATCAAGGGGGGCAGCGGAGTCAAGGGCATCTTCGTTAAATAGTGAACGAGGCGTGGGATCTGGGGTTTAATGGGGATGACTTGGAGAAACTGATAGATTCGATGCCCCGAAGAATCAGAGCCGTTTACGAAGCTGAAGGCGGATATGTAAATTATTAGCTAGATAGAAGTATAATTTATTTATGAAATGTATTAATGAATTAAAAAGTGAATAGAGGGCTATAATGGACCAAAAAAGCAAAACCAACGAATATTTCGTTGTGAAATTTTTGCCATACAAATTTAAAGTTTAGGTGGGGAGATCTACTTATCGTCATGCTAATTCAAGTTAGTAAAAGCCTATATACCCTGTAAAAGTCGAATTTTAGCGCCTATACACGATTAATACCGTAGTATCAGAGTAAATTGCGGGGGCAATATGACCGGCTCAATAGTTCTAGAGTTTCTCGGACTATTTATGTGGATAAGTTTGATGTCAGTAGACAACTAGATATGTCTGGAGGCCTTAGGCTTCGCAGGCACGCCAAATTCCCCTTGGGAGGCGCGAGGCCGGGACAAGACCTGTGAGCCTGCTTGGCGTTAATCGTGTATAAATAAATAAATATCACACAACCCAGGGCCCTGAGCTCGACTGATGGAGCACGCGCTTTCCAGAGGTGGTGATTAGAAAAGAGACCATACGGATGAGCAGAGTCTGAAAAAGGCTCGAGAAATTTCATTTGCTGGTAATAATTATTAACAAAAAAAAACCGCAATTACGACATGTTCTTGCTTAAATAAGTTTGACATTACACATGTTTAGACTCTCAGATGGCCAATAAGCCGGGTACTTAGTTCTATAGATAATATGATGTAACTAGATTTTTGTAGATATTCCTGGTGACCATAGGTCACGCAGGGACGCCAATCGCCCCCTGGGAGGTACGAGGCCGGGATTCTATCCTGCGAGCCTGCTTGGCGTTAACCGTAATAATAATAATAATAATAATAGCACAAAACCCTTAAAAGGGCCCAAAGCAGTATAGCAATGCAGATAAGAAGCGAACATATGGGACTCAAATCTTATCTGTACCGAAGAAACGTCCCTGGAGTTGAAAACCCAAGTTGCCCATGTGGATACCTATCTCAAAATGTCAAACATATGATAATGGCCTGCCCCTTATGGTCAGAAGGGAGAACAGATATCTGGCGTAAGTCCAAGAATCGATCCTTCGAAGCAATGTTGAATAGCCCAGAAGATATCGGAAGAATCACGCAGTGGATCCTAGACCAGGGATGGATCGAACAATTCCGATTGGCTGGAGAGGTGGAGGCACAAATAAAGCAGAGGGAAGACTCGCAAAAGAAAGGAAAAAAATAAAGAAATAATTCGCGAGATGGTAATCACACTGGGCTCAACAGTGTTAATGCACTTCCTGAAGGTTTCCTGGGAAACTAGGTAAAGAATTAAAGAAAAAAAACCGGGTAGAATGGAGGGGTTTTCACCGGTAAGGTTTCCCCTCATGTACATAATATAGTTGATAGTACCTGCATGGGCCACAAGAGCTCCATATCAGGGTAATGAAATCAAATTCAAAATTCAAAATTCAAATAATAATAATAATAATAATAATAATAATAATAATAATAATAATAATAATAATAATAATAATAATAATAATAATAATAATAATAATAATAATAATAATAATAATAATAATAATAATAATAATAATAATAATAATAATAATAATAATAATAATAATAATAATAATAATAATAATAATAATAATAATAATAATAATAATAATAATAATAATAATAATAATAATAATAATAATAATAATAATAATAATAATAATAATAATAATAATAATAATAATAATAATAATAATAATAATAATAATAATAATAATAATAATAATAATAATAATAATAATAATAATAATAATAATAATAATAATAATAATAATAATAATAATAATAATAATAATAATAATAATAATAATAATAATAATAATAATAATAATAATAATAATAATAATAATAATAATAATAATAATAATAATAATAATAATAATAATAATAATAATAATAATAATAATAATAATAATAATAATAATAATAATAATAATAATAATAATAATAATAATAATAATAATAATAATAATAATAATAATAATAATAATAATAATAATAATAATAATAATAATAATAATAATAATAATAATAATAATAATAATAATAATAATAATAATAATAATAATAATAATAATAATAATAATAATAATAATAATAATAATAATAATAATAATAATAATAATAATAATAATCAATTCTTATCTGCACCGAAGAAAAGTCCCTGGAGTTGATAGCCCAAACTGCCCGTGCGGATATCTGTCGCAAAATGTCAAACATGCGATCATGGCCTGCCCCCTATGGGCCAAAGGAAGGGCGGAGGTATGGAGAAAGTCCAAGAGCCGATCATTCGAAGAAATGATGAACAACCCGGAAGACTTAGGAAGAATAACGCAGTGGATCTTAGACCAGGGATGGTTAGAGCAATTTCGATTGGTTGGGGAAGTGGAAAGACAGATGAAGGAGCGAGAGGAGAAAAGAATGAGGCGAGGGGTAGGAGTTTGACGTGAGGATATCCGTACTGGACAGAACAGTACATCGCACTTCCTGAAGGTAAGCATGAAAACGGCAGAAATTTACCGGGTAGGTTAGGGGGTTTTCACCGAAAGGTTTCCTCCTATGTAAATAAGAGAGTTATAGTCACCTGCATGGGCCCAACAGGGTGCCTGATCGGGTTAAATGAATTCAAATCAATAATAATAATAATAATAAAGCAGCGAATATTACCATGGATAAAAAAACAGGCAGATTCACAATGAACTACAGGGAAGCACCAGTTCAAATCCACCAGAACCTTAGCAGGGCCCAAAGTAGTATCGCCATACAGATAAGAAGCGAGCATATCGGGCTCAATTCCTATCTGTACAGAAGAAAAGTACCTGGAGTTGACAGCCCAAAATGCCAGTGTGGGTATCCGTCACAGAACGTCAGGCATATGGTTATGACGTGTCCGCAGTGGGCGAGGGGACGAGGGGATTTCCTACAAAAAGCAAAAGATAGGTCCTATCAGGCCATGATTCAAAGCCCGGAAGATGTGGCAAGAATCACGAAGTGGATATTAGACGAAGGATACCTAGAACATTTTCGACTTGTCGGTTAAGTTGAGGCGACGATGCGGGAAATGATGCACAGGGCAGGGAAGGGGTGAGACGGATCACACACTGGTTGTACAATGTAAACGCACTTCCTGAAGGAGACCCTGGGAAAACCAGGAAAATGTAAAGAATTTAATCATGCAGAACCAAGGGGTTTTTACCGGGAGGTTTCCCCTTATGTATATGTACAGCAATAGTCACCTGCATGGGCCACAAGAGCTCCCTATCAGGGTAATGAAATCAAATTCAAATAATAATAATAATAAAAAGTACATCAAACGGAAAAATCGACACCTTCGAAATGAGTGGTTCTAACGCGTCTAACAGATTGGCAGAGGATCCTTTTAAAGATTCCAGTAGCAAATATACTGGAAACGCGTCGGGACGTGGTGGTGATGCTGGAAAGGCATTGCCCAAGATAGCAGACAACTTGAAGAAGTATAAACTCGCTTTAAAGGAGGGTAATTCACCTCCTAGAGCAGTTACTGGAATGCTAGAGGAGGCTATAAAGGATATTGAAATCCTCCTCCGATTGAAAGTTTACCCCCACCTAGCCCAAAAGACTATCCAACCAGACAATAATTCTTTAATGACTAAAATACTGCAGGAAATTCAAGCAATGAAGGTGGCATTTTCCCAGACTCAAGGTCGGGCTCATTCCCAGGGTCAATCATGTGCCCAAGCAGCCAGCCGATCTGAAGTAGCCGGTACAACTCTGAGGATTCAGAACGAGGAGGAAAAAAGAGAGATATCCAAGCTCTCGAGCGAGGAGCTTGTTAAAAAAATTGGATTGGCCGAAGTAATCAGTGCGAGACCGTTGCCAAATGGACAAGTCAAGATCTACTTTACAGGTCAAGAAACCAAAGTAATGATGGAAAAACGAACCGATTGGACCAAAAAGCTCGCACCTACAGCACAGGTAGTCAGCCAATCCTATCAGGTCCTCGTCCACAATATGCCACTGTCGTTTAATCCAGAAAACCCAGATGACATTAAAGAACTCCAGCTGGCAAACGCTATGTACATACAGGGTATTCGAATACAGAAGGCTGTATGGCTAAAAAAAAATCCACTCCCCGGGAAAACCGCCGGTTCAATGATATTATGGTTCGAACAAGCTGAAAGCGCAGATAAAGCAATCACGAAGGGTATCATGTGGAAGTACGAACTCAAGGCGACAGAGATCTTCCGGTCCGGATTCCAGGCTATGCAGTGCTTCAACTGCCAGAGATATGGCCACATAGCAAAGGTGTGCACAGCTAAGGCCAAATGCGGCCAATGCTCAGGCAATCACAACACAAGAGAATATTCAAGCAAGCAGGAAATCAGATGTAGCAACTGCGGTAGAAAGCATGCCTCATGGCACCAAAGCTGCCCAGTCAAAATTGCAGCCAAGGCCAAAGCGGTGTTTAACAGAACCCAGGACCCGGGAAGATTTGTTATTCAAGAGACTCGAGCAGCACCACGACGAATACAGCAAGACAATGACTGGCAAATCATCGGATCCAGGAAAAGAAGAGGAGGCATAGTAGGGCTACAAATCCTCGGAGCAGACGGTGAGGTGGTGGAACGGCGAGGCCCGGGACGACCTCGTAAAACTGCTGCACTCCCCAACATAACGGCGGAGGCAGCTAAGATTGCAATGTCGGCTAATTTTCAGCACTCTTCACCCCAAGAACAATCCCGGTCTGTAACACGGGAAAACCAAGTAGAGGTAAGTGAGGCACCACTGTGAGACATGGAGTCATGAAGAGCAACGATACCTGGACAATAATACAGTACAATGTAAATAAGAGCAAAGACAAAGTACAACATCACTTCCTCACTGCCTTAGATCCATCAAGACACCATATAGTTGCCATGCAAGAACCATGGCAAAATCTCAGAGCAAATACCACAGTCAATCACCCAGCATATCATCTGGTTTTCCCGGACTACAAAAATAGCCGCACCTGCATATAGATCAGCAAAAAATTAGCAACAGACAAATGGAAAATGGAGAAAACACCGGAAGAGGCCAAAGGAGACATTACCTCGATCAGCATACAGACAAATCAGGGCAAGGTGTGGATTCACAATGTCTACAATCCCCCTCCCCTCTCACACAGCAGCCGGGAATTAGGAACACTTCGGTGGATTCCTCAAATCCTATGTCAAAAGGGCAAACATATATTAACAGGCGACTTCAACCTCCATCACCCTAAATGGGGAGGACAGACGGTGTTGAGCCATCATAAAGCGGCTGAGGAACTAATAGGGATGCTTGGTGAAGCAAATATGGAGCTGATCCTGCCAGATGGACTGGTAACATGGAGAGGTAGGGGTAGCCAGAGCACCCTTGACCTAACATTCATATCCAAACAATTAGAGGATAACGTGGTGAAATGCCAAGAAGCCGACGAGCTGGAATCATCATCGGACCACATCCCGATATGCATAGAGTTAAATATTGAACCTTTTAAGGTCTCAAAAGTACCCCCTCGTCCACAATGGAAAAAGGCAGACTGGGATAAAATTAACCAAATATTAAACCTAAGGCTAAAAGACCCAGAGATAGAAAGGGCACCTCTAATCACCCGCGAAGATATTGACCGAAAAGTAACCGTCATCACCAGAGTCATCCAAGAGATAATAGAAAAGGTGGTTCCCGTGGCTAGGTCGTCAAAATTCGCAAAACCATACTGGACCAACGAATGCTCTAAAGTCGTCAAAGCGGCACGTAAGGCAAGAAGAGACTGGACGCGGACTGGATCGCAGGAGAGCTGGATCATCTACAGCAAAGAGGTCAACAAAAAGAAAAATCAGATACGGAAAGACAAGCTAATTGGATGGAGAAAGGCGGTGGCTGACGCAGCCAACGACCCAACCAAAATCTGGAAATTAGCAAAATGGGCAAGAAGAGAGCCCTCAGAAATTCGCCGGATACCACAAATTCCTGACATTCAAGATTCAGAAGGTAAGATACATACCGAAGACAGTGGAAAATGCAAGGCAATGGCAATGCACTTCTTTCCTGTACCTGTCGAGGTAGATATTTCGGACATTAAAGGAGCAACTTACATAGCAGAACTAACTCATATCTGTAAAAGTATCCCTGAAACCGAAGTTGAGGAAACACTGGCAAAACTCCCGATGGATAAAGCACCTGGCCCCGATGGAATTCCAAACAGGCTTCTGAGGCAGTGTAGGAAAACGATAAGTAAGACATTAACAGCCATATTTAATGCATGCATTCGAGAAGGCTACCACCCAATAGGATTTAAGGAATCAATTACCCTAGTCTTAAAGAAGCCACAAAAGCCAAGCTATGACACTCCGAAGGCGTACAGACCCATAGCTTTACTCAATACAATGGGAAAAATCCTCGAAAAACTAATAGCCAACAGGATCTCAAAGGCAGCCGAAGATAACAATCTTCTCCCGGAGGAACAGATGGGAGCAAGGCCGAAAAGATCTACCATATCAGCAGTTGAGCTACTAACAGAACAGATACACATTATCCGGGGCCAAAACAAAAACAAAGTAGCGTCTCTCCTAAGCCTAGAAATTTCCGGCGCCTTTGACAACGTTTCCCACCAACGACTGATTCATAATATGAGAGAAAAAGGAATACCCAAATGGATTACCAACTTCGTAGAATCCTTCCTGACAGATAGAACAACGTCGGTTAACCTGGGCACGTTCAAGGGCCAAAAGATATCAACAAACACTGGTATCCCACAGGGCTCATCCTTGTCACCGATACTTTTCCTATTCTTCGTCAGCACTCTCCTCCCAGCGCTACAGTCAAGAAATTCCACAGCCGTCGGCTTCGTAGATGACACTAACATACTAACCTGGTCGAATTCAACGGAAGAAAATTGTCGTAAGCTGGAGGAACAACATAGGGAATGCGAACTGTGGGCCAAGAGGCACGGGGTGAGGTTTGCACCGGAGAAATATCAACTAATGCACTTCTCCAGACGAAGAAATGCACACAATCTCAAAGCGACGATTCAAATCAGAGGCCATGAAACCCTCCCTCAACCCTCCCTTCGAATTTTGGGAATATATCTCGACCCCAAGCTCAACTGGGGGGCCCACGTAAAAAAAGTCCAGCAGAAAGCCGAGACTCAAGTTCAATCGGTATGTAGACTCTCGCACTCTTCTTGGGGGGCAACCTTCACCAAAGCCAGAACGATATACACAGCAGTAGTGAGACCTAGCCTAACGTACGGCTGCCAGATCTAGGGGCAACCGAGTAGTAAAGGAAAGATACCAGAAAGACTGATTAAACCTCTCAAAAGCATTCAATATAAATGCTTGAAGTCAATAATAAGGGCGTACAAATCCACTAGCTCCAGAGTTCTGGAACATGAAATGGCGA